>PVHX01006581.1:0-25200 GCA_004024805.1 Geosciurus inauris | reverse complement strand
CATCTGCTGTGAGGTAATGGCCGTGTGATGGCCATCTATACTCAAGTACTGCAGGCCCATGGGTGAGAGGATTGAGAGCAGCTCATCAAAACACAAGGCTCATTTTCTTTTGTTAGTTTCAATTTGTTTTTATAGAAATAGTTTTAGGAAGGATCATATCAGTAGTCATGGGTCTACTACCGACTCTCTGAATTATCCTAGGAAATGGCTTCACTTGTTTTTATCTCAATATCTTCACTGTCAGGTATGACTGTGTCACCGCCAGTGGTAAAGTTCTACTACAAAGTTAATGACAAAACCAACTGATTTGGGTTCTTCTTGCCAATCCTAACTGATAATGGAAACTTTCAGCTTTCTCTTGAGAGGCAACATAATAATCACTTAATCAAGCAATATTTACTGAAAGTCTATTTTGGGTTAGAGCTGCATGTGGCACATACTGTGCTAGGTGCTAGGAACAAAAGAAAGAAAAAATGAACAAAACTGAGATGATTCCTGACTTTATGGAATTTACAGGCTACTCAGAGCATGGATTTTTAAAAAATGCAAATTCCTATTGAGTATTCTACTCATCAGGACCTACCTCCCTCCACCTACCTGTGAAATAACTCTGTTACAGATCTGCAGCAGGCATGGTGAGTTACCTCCTAACATCCATCTCCCTCCCCTTCCTCCTTTACTGATATACAACGAACTTGCTTGAGGCTGCAACACTGGGCCCAGCTTCCAGAGGCAAATCCTAATTAGACTTAGCTAGTCATGGATATGCCAATTCTGTTTTACTAATACTAGATTTCCAAGCTACCTTGAAACAAGAAGGGATCTGATCCAAGTTTGGCCAATGATGTGTATGGGATGTGTTTCTGAAAAGGTTTTCTTTTCATGGTCAGAGGAAAACATTTGACTCACCTTCCTTTCTCTCCTGCATGAGACTCTGGCAAGGGTGTCCTAAGACTGAGAGTGTCACCTTGCAAGCATAGGGCAACAGCCTGAGGGTGAAAATCTATCAGGCTGGAACTAGTGGAGGCAAGCCCAGGCCACCCTGAAGCCATTGGAAAGGAGCAAACAAATCCTCTAAGCTTCCTACCTCCGGGCCTCTGATTATGAGATGACTGTTTCTTTGGTAACTACTCTTGGTAGGTTTTCTCTTTTCCAAATGGAAGGCAGCTAAGCAGTCCTCTCCTCCACTGTCAGCTATCCCAAGACCTCTTTTCATTCTTTCCAGGTATACCAACCATACTCTGAGGGTATTCATGAAAGTCTCTCTGTGGCCCTAATAGTTTTCATGTCCCCTGGAGCACTGACTCCTCTCCACTTACCTCTGCACAGTCTGTCCTCAGTGGCTCTGGCCACCAGCTCAGAACTCTCGATGCAGGCATAACCATGTCCTCCTTCTTGCCAACCACAAGCCACACTTACCTGATGCTTCTTCTTTCAATACTTCTTTATCTGATTTCCTTAATATATCAAAATGTACTTCACATTTTAAACCGTCATATAAAAATGACATGCAAAATGGTTCACACAAATTATGTTATTTTATAGATCTACTTATCTATAAAGTTTATAGCCTAAGGTGGGGTCCAAAACAAATTTTATCAATACTAATTTATCAATACTAATATTATGAAAAGATCATAAACAAGGCTGAAAATATTGTTTGACAAATGTATAATCTTGCCTTTCATGTTGAATGCATAGAAATAAAACTTGAAAATGCCAATAGACTTTGACCAGAACAGGATTATTGCCTAGGATTCCCTGTATCTACCTCATCTTGCTTTTTTCCAATTTATATTATAGTTGTAAATATTTTTTTAAACACATAGCTGACTATCTTGGTTTGTTGTTGCTATAACATTGTATCACAGACTGGGTAAATTATAAATAATAGAAACTTATTTGGCTCACAATTTTGGAAGATGAAAAGTCCAAGATTATGGGCCATGCCTGGTGAGTACCTTCTTGCTGTAACATGGCAGAAGGTCAATGGAGCACTAGAGACAGAGAGAAATCAGGTGATGTCATCGCATCATGAGCACATTAACTCATTCATGAGGGCAGAGTCTTCTGGACATAATAACCTCCTAAAGGTCCCACCTCTTAACACTGTTACAGTGGTAATTAAATTTCAATATAAGTTCTGGAGAGGACACTCAACCATAGCAGTGACCATTGTCCATACGAAGTATAGCCATAAAGTATACAGGAAATATATTTCTTTAAACAAATTTAAATTTCATTCTGAGCCCTAGTCAGACATATCATGGAGTAGCTCAATCTCTATCACAAATTAGGGTAACCCTTCCTTTGAGTCAGATGAAGATCTTGTACCTTCTGTGGTCTTCAGCCAATAGGACTCATTACTGAAATACCCAGTGTCTGGGTCCTTTTGTCTCTCAGGGAGAAGGATCCTCTGTCCCTGTGCCTGAGGGTAGGTGGCAGCACCACTGTTGATCCAGTCTCACCTGGAGGCCCTGTTGTCCTTTCTCAGCAGGGTAAGGAATACAGATGGGGACCAGCCACTCTCTGAGCCTTCTGACCACAAGTCCCTCCCAGAGTTGGAAAAATTATTCTCTCCCACGAGGCCCTCACAGACTCTCCACAGATGTCATTTTTTTTTTTTTCTGTGAGGTTGGCTTCTACAAAACCTAGAGATGCCTGTGTTCACTGAGCAGCTTCTCCTTCACCCACATTCCATACCCACCACAAATCCCGAGGCAAGACGATATAAAGGATCAGGATATTAAAATTATTGAAGAAAGGAAAAAATAGAGAAGAAAATTAAAGATTATCCTATCACAAATTTAAAGATTATCATATCACCCCTTTGTTTTAAATCCTTCAGTGATTTTTCACTACTCCTAAGGTGGACTTCAAACTCTTCCATATGGCCAGGGAGGCCCACTTTTTCTTACACTTCACCCTAGGAGAGCAGGAGACCCATTCCAGTTTGCCAACCTCAATTGTGATTTCTTCAACAGAAGTGTAACAGTATTATTCAACTCTTCTATTAAAAAACTTGATTTACGTATGTCTTGTTCCAGCCTAAAAGACCACACATGGAGACTGAATGAAAAATAAAAAATGGTGAAGTTAATAGAATATCAACACATTTTGTCAATAGATCATTCAAGAATTTGTAGTAAAATAATGAACCATAAAGTCACCAAAATAGTTGTAACACATAGATAAAATTGTGTTACATGAACACAAGAGCCCTCGGTCTATTTTCAAAAGCATTTAAAATCATATACGCAACAGATTTACACTTTTAATCACAGAATCTGGCACACTGTTAAAAATAACACTAAATATGTTACAAAATTGAGTCTCCTTGAAAGAATGTTCTACTTTGTAGCATTTTGAAAAAATTATTAAAATGGTAAACTTAATTTTCTCTTCAACGTATGTTTTCTTCATTGACAGAGACCTCATCCATGTGCCCCTTCCTTCTTTGTTTCAGAACCCAGTTTGATTAGGTTCAGCAATATGCTTGGTGACCAGCTATGGTTCCATTTGTCCTTGCCTCTAGGTATGGCCATGCCACTCAGTGGTCACCGCTGTAAGTTAAACCCTTATGTAGAACTTCTGGGAAGACTTTTTACAGGGAATCAGCTCAGCTGGGAGGGGCCCTATGTCCTTCCTCACTGCTTCCTCTCAGCTGGCTTGGTTAGAGAGAATGGGTAGAAATGGAGCTGGCATGATGTAGTGTACAGGTAGGAGACCAAGGTGCTAAGGATCACAGAGCTGCTAGAGCAGCCCTGAGTTCCCTGACACTACATTCCTTATTTCTGAGAAAAAAAAAAAGATACTTTATTTATGCAACTGTCACTTCTCAATCACTGCGGCCAAACTATATTGATATGATTTGATCCTTGTCTATATGAATTTATACCCATTTATAGTTTATGATTATACACTCAGATGGACAGGAAGTATCATGTTTCATTAAATGAGCTTAAATTTCACTCTGAGCTCATAGAATAACCAAAACTCCAGAATCAAAATCAGTTTTAATATTTGTTTCATTTATTTATTGCCATTTTTTTTAGCAGTTCATCTCAATCGTTCTATTTTACTTACTGAAATCTCACCACAAATATTAGTTTAGTAAATTGGCAGGCTAGACAGAATAACCAACTCATTCTTCAAAATACACACCAAATTTCTTCTTTGTACTTACTCTGATTTCTGACAACAAAACAGAAATCAGAGAAGTCTCTTAGCAGAATCTCCAGCATTTCCTGTTAACAGATGGATTTGCCTATAAACTTTTAAAATTCAGACAGCAATTTTGTAAAATTTCAGGACAGTAAAATTTAGAATTCACCTTGGTGCACTACCAACAGTTTTTTAAAATACAATACACAAATGTAGAGGAACATATTCTTTTCTTCCGAAATTGACTTATTCAAAATGTTATATTCTTTGGGAAATATCTATTTAAAACTTGAAACCTGGTCAGTCAACATAGAATAAGTTCCCTGCCCTGGTTTTGTCTTATAACTGTTCCCAGATATTCTTTAACTATAGCCAGATATTGGAGATACTCTTCTAGCCCCAGTATTTTTATATGACTTAGATTCTTAATTCAACACCCTAATTAATGTTAGAATCAGGCTTGATTTTCTATACATGCATACCTTATAGACAGTGCCATGTACTTCATCTGGCGTTATATCAGGGGGCACCTTTTGTCTGGTTCTCACCTTCAGTGGTGCTAAATTGATCAGAGTCCAGTTCCCCATCAACACTTCATCTAATGGCTTTACCATCTGTTGATGACCATTATCTGCTTCAGCTATTTCCACAGAGCCTGCACAATAGTACTTTTTCCAAATCCATTATTCCCTCTGCATCTATCAGCCAATTTTTTTCTCTGTGCAGAAAACCTTTCCCTTGTCTGCCAATGCCAATTGATTACCTTGAAAAACAGTTTATACCATAAAGCCAAGATGAATGCTTACTTCTTTTCCTTTAATTACCAGTCTTCAGAATAATGAACTGTGCTCTGCCTCCTCCTGTTCTTAGCCAACCTGAAAGACCCCAAGCGCAGCAGATTCATCATCACACTGGCCATGCATATCAATGAGCATTCAGCTACCACTCTACAAGACCTGTTTCTGACTCTATTAAGCTTTTCTTTATGTTCAAGAAGTATGTGGGAGGAAAACAAAGCAAAAAGACTAAGTTAACTTAAAATTGTGAAGAAGGTACTTCCCTGGCTGGTTGTTCCTTCCTAATTCTCAATCATCTTAAAATGCCACCTGGCTGCCCAGACCTTTAAGCAGGCTCCACTCTGTGATGCGTAATGCCTCCCAGTTATTCCTCTCCCCACCTGAGTACAAACTCCTACTATTACCACCTTCTTCTTTCAGATGCCCACTTTCTTTCAGTTGTCAACTTGTAGAAGTCAATGCACAATGAAGTTTTAGAATTGACCATTGAAAAACATGGTATTCTCACTTTAAAGTATGCAAATAAGAGTTGATGCCTAATAGTATAAAATGTTTCCAAAGACCTTTCCTGTTACACTTAATAAATCACATTGTAATTATGCTTTATGCTCAGCTGGACTGTGAGCTTCTCAAATGTAGAATTTCATCTTATTCATCTTTGCATTCTCTATACCTAGCATGATTCCTGACCCATTGTGGGTGTTTGATAAATATTACGAATGAGAAGAATAAATGAAAAATTTCCATTGGTTAAAGTTAGTGCTATGTATCCTATACACACCAATCTGTACCAGAACCTACAATGCGGGGGGGGGGGGGGGGAGAGAAGCATCTACCTTCTAGTCACAAATATCTCAGCCATAGCAAATGTAGGCCTTGGAGAAGGAAGGGGCAGAAATGGAGGGTTGCCTCAGTATCTGTGCCTATTACAAACTGAGGAGTTGAACCATAGCTATCAAAGGATGATGATGTTTAGTATCATGTGGACATTTATGGAAAGAAAGCCTTAGATCTGGCTTGCCACCCTGTGGTTGGGGCAGAGGACTTGCCCATGAAGTGCCATTGAGCCTGTGTGAGCACAGACCCACCTGAGCAGCATTCCACACGAGGAGGTGGGAGCTGTTCTGACCCCATTAATTCTTCCAAGGGACAGAAACTATGACCCATCATGACTGGAGGGGAGATCAGTCTTCTTTTTTGAAAGAATCAAAAGCAAATGAACATAATTCCTAAACAAGTGAGGATTACATAGGAGCTTTGCTAAAATCACATGTGCTCTTCCTGGACATAGATCAAGCTGGGCTTTGGAAGGGAACCCAGATGTGCTAACCCCAGCCAGGGAAGAATAGACCATCTCCATATTCAGCTAGTTCCATTTCCATTAGAAGCCAAAGTGGTTACATGGTGATGCTGGGAACTCAGACCCCCATTGGAAGAGATCTTTCTTCCATAGAAGGCTCACTGACTTCCCAGGCTGAAGAGACCAGCAGTCTGCCACTTGTGCACAGGGCTTTAAATATCTTGGTGAGGTGAAAACAGAACATCCTTTTTCAAAGGTTCCCAAAGACAACCAGTTATGATGATCACCTGGAGGAGCTTTTCAAAAGCCACAGATCCTTAGGCTTTACCCCCAAACCTAGTTAGCAAGGATCTTTGGTGCTTGGTTAAGTTGAACCAATGATGGGAGCCTGCATAATTCTTGCCTTTCCTTCAAGAAAGTACTAAAGGAATGAAATAAGAGGCCAGTGTCACTCTCGATTCTCTGATGAGTTCTTTGTTATATACTTGGATAGAGTACAAGGTGGAGGAAAAGATAGGGTAGACCATTGTGTTAAGAATTAAACTTTGTACATATGTTAGAAACATGCATACCAAAAAAGGATTCATGGATTATACTTTGCAAGCTTATAATATAATATATCCAAACAATACTAATTGCTAAAGACATTTAGACATAAATGTCATGTGTTGTTTCATAGTCGCATTATGATCCCGTCTGTAAAATCAATGGCTGGGGATGTGATGTCACTGCACGAAGTCAGCTCCTTGTTAAAAGGCAGATAAATCTGTAGTTTTTATTCATTAGCCTCTCTCTTTCCACTGGAACATGTTCCTCCCTGATTCATGTGATATAGAAGGAAATATCAATTAAAAGCATTTCCTGATGGGAGATCCTGGGTGTGAGCAAATGACTAAGCCAGGATGTTCCATTGTGTAGTTGGTCTGGGGGACTGTTCCAAGCTCCAACTTCAGGAATATGCCCAAAGTGTAATTTCATCCTCTTGACCACAGCTATCAATGGAATACACAGAACTTCCTTCTGATTGCTGGAATAAAAGAGGACCTCTTTCTCCTTCTGTAGATAGTATCAGTACACTGATGTGATGTCGGAAGCTGCTACAGTCATTGGGCTGCCTGAGTCAACACGGGAATATGGTTAACCTATGAAGGAACACATGAAGGGTCTCTGCCAAACAGACACAGGGATGGAGCCTTGATCAAACCTCTGGACTGCAACTTCTAGTTTTATAAGCCATACGACTATTTCATAATTTCAGCTCATTTGATTATAGTTCCTATTACTTGCAACTCAAAGCATTCAAACCGACACAGACTTTTGTACTGAGGATGAGGGGATAAACCTCTAAATACACAATGGTTGAGAGAAGGAAAGCCAGCAGAGGGCAGTGTGGAGCCCAGTGTTCCAGCACAGAAGTTGGCGACCTCTATCCCAAGGCAAAGTGTCAAATGACGTCTGTTGCCTTAAATTGCAGTGATTTTCGTCATAGTAGAGAAACTTTTCCCCATGCCCACGTCTCTATTAAAAGGAGAAAAATGGAAGGTAGAAGAGGCTCCTGGTTTCAAAAAAAAAGAAGAAGAGAAGGATGTCTGGGCCTGCTTCACTTACTTATATCATACTGTGATCCTCACAGGCATAAAGGTTTCCAAACCCCACATGCCTAAGAGGAAGCCAGGGGAGTGAGAGAGGGTGAGGGATGTGAACCACATCACTCTGGAGTCCTAGGAGTCTATAACTTAAAAATGTAATATATTCAATGTATTCTGATAGCTTCTATTGATTTCTTCAGACCACATTTAGTTATATTAATCAACCAAGACATGCACAAAATTAGGAGGCTGTCATGATCAAGAGCATATCACCATGTGACAATACCTTTAAAATTACTATTATTAATATGCAACCATTTCAAATCTCATTCTTGAATGGGCTTTATCAAAATACCTCATGCCACTGAATATTCACAATTTTTTAACTTTGTTACAATAAGTGAACATTACTGTGTCAAACACACTAAGAGTTGTCAGAATCTTTATAAGAATAGTATTTTCAAACACAGCACCAAGAAAGAATATGTATAAACTCAGTGTAGGCACATCTGTTACTATAGAGGTGAGCAAAATGAGAAGCTGGTAAAAATGGGGCCCAAGGAAATATAGATTATTTCTGCTTTTATTTTGTAGCATAAGTTTTATGGACAAAGCACTAGGAAAAGAAAAATGCACTTACCCCTCTAAAACAACTACTTTTTCAAGAGTGATATAATCAATTCCAAGACAATACTCAAGAGATGGAACAATCAGGATTCTGTGTGGCCTCTGCAGATGCTTTGCGAGCAGGGATTTCCAAAAGCCTTTGTTTCCAGGACTCTTCACTTCCTGAATCAGCAACAGCCTGAATCACTTTCCAACATGATCACCATCAAAACCCGTTGTCTTAGCTTTTTCTCCGCTGTGACCAAAAGACCTGACAAGAATAATTTTAGATGATGAAAAAGTTTATTTGGCACTCATGGCTTCAGAGGATTCAGTCCATGGACAGCTGACTCCATATCTCTGGGCCCAAGATGAGGAGGAACATTGTGGAAGAAGGATGTGGAAGAGAAGCTCAGGACATGACAATCAGGAAAGGGTGGGGGGAGCACTCTGCTTACCAGGGACAAAATATATACCCCAGAGGCAGGCCCCCAGTGACCTATTTCCTCCAGTCATACCCTACCTGCCTATAGTTACCACCTAGTTAATCCAGTCAACTGGATTAATGCATTGATTAGGTTAAGGCTCTAATAACCCAATCATTTCACCTATAAACTTTCTTTCAATGCTCTTGAGGGACACCACATATTTAAACCATAATACCAGCTGTTTACAAAATCTTACTAAGCAAAAGCCTATGCAATTTTATGTTAGAGTGAAAGACAGTCAAATATAAACTTGGTTTTGTTAATATTTTCTCTGTAGTTACAAAGAAGGAAGAATGGAACAAAGTATTATGATAAAAAGAAAATTTTCCAAGCTGAGCATAGCTCTGCATGATAAGGTAGAGAAGATAATTGTTAGGAGCATAGACATATAGCTGGACTTCCTGGCTTAAATTCATCGCTATTACTTATTACCTATGAAATTTTAGACAAGTTATCCTCCCTGCACCTCCATATTTTCATATGTAAACACAGTTGTTAACAATATCCCATCAAGTTGTAAGCAGAGCTAATCATGTTAAACAGAACAACATCTGGTGCACAGTAGGGTCTCAGCACATATTAGCATGTTCTTGGCACCTAAATATCATCATTTTGCAAGATGTCTAGCAATATTAAGTTACCTTATGAGTTTCCATACCTTGTTATTTCTAGGAAACTGCTGATCACTTTCTTAGAAATAGGTTAATTCTCCTGTTGACCTAAAATTTGTTGGAAGATTTATCACATGGATTCCCTCAATTACTTCTCTGCAATATTTCCTAAAGGTCAATTTCTGTAAATGTCTGAGCAATATCTGAATTTTATGAATCTGTGTATTAAGTAAATTATTTTCTTTAAATTATTTTATTATTTGATACGTACTGGCACATAACAATACAATGGCTGCATTTTCCTCTCTTGTATTACAACAAAACTTGCCTTAAGATAGTACAAGGCTAGGGCTTTTCCTGCACAAACAGGATGTATGTCAAGGCTAAAAGTTGGGTTACTGTGCAAATAGGGGAAAAGTGATGAGCACATTATTTATATTCCTATTTTTAGCTCCACTGCCTTTCACACTGCTACCAGGGCTTTATCTGAAACACAGATGGGATTGTGCTGTTCTCCTGCTTCTTAGCCTTCAAATGGCTCCTCACTGTGTAGAAAATGTCCAAACACCTTCACAAGCCAGACTTTGAAATAATCAAGATCATATGCTCTTCTCCATTCATCCCTCCTCTGTATTCATGTTCTGGTTTCTGAACACATCTTAGACTCACTTCCTCTATGCATGTGGTTCCCTCGATTGGAATGCCTTCCTCCTCTGGCATGTTATCTTCCACCAAGCCCAACTGGTATGCTGTGCTGTGCTTCAAGCTTATTTCACCACTCACTAGCTTCCAGGCAGAAGTAATCATGTCCTCCTCTGATTTTGTAGAGGCCTCACTTAAGTACTATGTTGGGGATACAATGGAAAATCAAAACAGACATCCCAATCCTGACTTTGTGGATCATGTAACTCTAATGAGGAATCAGATATTTGTTAGCATCCCAAATATAAAATAAAGCTGTAATAAGAATAGGAATATTGTGATATAAGATCAGTTAGGAGAGGTTTTTTTAAAAGACCTGAAGAATTCTTCACTTTGCATTAAACTGGATGGAGAGAGACAAGAAGAGAAATCTAATAAGTGAAAATATCATGTACAAAAATACTGTGGTAGGAAATAGAATCAATATATGAGGGCTGGAAGACCAGAGAGGCTGGAATGGAAAGATTATTAAGGTACCTATCATTGGTTGAATCTGGGGGGGTGGTCACATAATGGCCTTTCTTCTTGAGCCTTTATCAATTCCAATTAATCCTATTTGTCATCTAAAGGAAGATAATGCGAGATTTCAAGAAAGCTCCATATGAGGTTTGTTAGATTTTCAATATCCTATCAATACTGAAAACATCCCCTAAAAACTTGAAGCATTCTCAAATGAAATTTATTACTTTAGTTCTTCATATACTGCTCCTAACATGCAGTTCATGAGGTACAAAGCTGTGCCTAGCACAAGGAGCTGTCACTGCTTAGAAAATAAGGGAACAGCTTGTTTGCATGTGCAGGAGCAAATCAGCTCCCTTATGCTGACTCCCACAGCCACAGTGAACCCGTCTCACCTCCAGAATGCTCTGTGGAGGGCAAACAAGCTAATTGTTGAAGGAATCAACAGCGCCTAATCCATTACAGATTATTTTCTTTACAAGATTTCCAGATTCATTGATCTTAGAAACTGAGTATATTGTTCTTTTTAAAAAAAAAAAAAAATTTCAGTTGTAGAGGGACACAATATCTTTATTTTTATTTATTTATTTTTATGTGGTGCTGAGGATTGAACCCAGTGCCTTCCAACTGCTGGGCAAGTGCTCTACCACTGAGCCACAAACCCAGCCCAAGTATATTGTTCTGAAAATAGATTATTTCCCAAAATTCCTCAAGATACTTACTTGCCAGGGCCCATTTGTAGTAAAAATAAGGGAAATGTTTGATCCCCCAGAGTTCATTATAGAAATTTTTGCTAGGTGCTACATTTTTTCCGCTTATGCATGTGTTTTATTTAAGAAAGAGTTTTGCATTACAACTACAGTTAGAATATGCTGTGCCTTGACATTTACTCCTTACTCATTCAACAGATATTTACTAAGTACTTACCATGGCCTCATCACTATGACAATTATGGTCACAAGTATTTGTGATCTCTTTAACTCAGACAACTAAAGTATCATAAAAACTAAGTGACTCCTACTTGACTTTCCTATCTGTTTTATTCACTTAATTTGTATATGCATAAATATCAGATATTAATTTCCACTTTGTGATTGAGGACATTAGCACAGCATATCTAATTATAGATATGATAGATGGTCACAGAAATGATAGATGGGGCCACAGGAATTTTAAGGATGGGTTCAGAATCAAAGCATTCCATCACTTTTGATAGAATTAGAACAAAATTTTCCATTCCGATTATATGAAATAGGTTACAGAGTAAAGCAAAAATGTAACTGGTCTCTCTCAATTCTATAATTAGGATTACTGTGCTTTTACTGAATGCCTTTGTGGGAGCTTCTCTATAATCAATCAAGACATGAAGTCCCACAGGGACAAAGGGAGAAAATGGAGTTATGACAGAGCTGTGCCCAGCTTATTCTGGTCACCTGCTTATTACTGTGAGAGGGATCATCACCTGTTATCCCACCGCAGACAGACTGTGTTCTATCAGACATCCACATTCTTACAGTGTTCCTACTAAACTCAACTTCAGGTTCTCTCTGTTCTTTTAAAAAGGAACCTTAGATGACAGTTGCTTAGATATCAAAGACTCCAGCTCGCTTTGCAGTAGTTCATACTTCTGTCTCCATCTGTCAGGTCTCTAAGTCCTTATAATGTCAAACACTCAACCTGGAATTTATGATTGTAGAGAAACTGAATTCCCTCCAAACAGTAATAGGAAAGATGGTAGTATTTTTTTTTTCCTGCTGTTAAATCACTGTTTCACAAGAAGCTGTCTTTGTAATTTTGGAGAACACACACCCAATATTTTATTTCCAGTCAAGGGTCACTCTGCTTCTTGTGTGTGTTTGGATGAACATTTTGAAAATAGTGCACTGGTAAAAAGATGATCTCTTTAAAACCAGATCCTTGGGAATTTTGAAATTATATGGATAGAACCAGTAAAGACACTGAAAGCTGACATTTAAAACCTGCAGAAATATTCTATCTTGCAAAGTAGAGTAACTTCATTCCCTTCTGAGATTTTTTCCTTTGTTCTTGAGTATGGATGAAGGGCACCATTAGCCACAAAAATCAAAACAAATATTCATCCATTGAAGCCCCAAACCCTTATGCTGGCACATGAAGGAGGAACAGTCCCTTCATTGATGTAAACTCCATAGAGTCTCTGCAGACACTGTTGCTTTTTGTGGGGGCAGGAGGAGGATGGGGGTGGTTAGGTAGCCAGTTTGGGCAGAGAACAAACATTTTTTTTCATTTAGAACTTTGTGTGTACTCTGCCTAAAAATTGTCCAGAATCTGTGTGAAGAAAAATATTTATGTGTTTGAGCAGAAACTTTTAGACAATAAGAAGGAAAAAAAAAAAAGGAGAAAAGAAAAATACATGGGGAAAAAATGGATTTCAGCTCCCTCAAGTTAAATTGGAGAAATGACCCAAAAGAAGCTGAACAGAACCTAGTGACTTTCAGGTAGGAACATACTGTTAAGTTCTCCTGTGCTACTGCATAGGAGATAACTCAGACTTTGAGAAACATGCTGATTTTGAACCATTATGTCTGAGGCGATTAACTCATTGAGATCAGAGTATGAGGTCACCCCAAAATTCAGCCAGTAGGGTTGAGATTTTTCTTCACAGAAGTGGATATCCTACTGTCAATCACCTGAGAAGAAGTAGTTCCAGGAATAGGGGAGGAAGTCCTTAGATTTGGTGAGTGCAAAGCTTCTTACTAATTTCTTGCCTCATGGATATTTGTAAGAAGTCCAAAAGTAATGGATTCTGTTACTTTCCTCTTAATAAGGGCCAAGTCATTGCCCACTAGAGGAAAACAGGTTGGGGAGCCACCCTACCTGCACTAGAGTCAAGCATGGGAAACCTAATTGAATTTTCTAGGAGGAGTGGATCTGTGGATTCTGAAAGTCACTCTATCTAAATGCAGTTGTACATTTTTCTGTGTTAAACTTCCCTTATATTATACCCCAAATTACAGTAAAATAATAGTAAGTTTAATAAAATGATAACTGATGAAAATTTCACTATCAGGGCTTGAGAGCACATTTGAATTGGCTGGAAAAAAAGGAATCAGTAAACTTTATGATCATCTAGTCTGAGGAACACAAAGGAAAAATTATAAAAAAGAAAATGTGTAATAACTCAAAGATTTGTGGGATACCATCAAATAAACCAATGCATCATGGAAAAAGTCTAGAAGGAGAAGATAGAAGCATAAAGGATATTTGAAAGAAATAATGGTCAAAACTTCCCAAATTGGATGAAAATGATTAATCTGCACATATGAGTAGTTTAATAAGCCTAAGTAGAATAAACTAAAAGAGCTCTACACCTAGATACTTCAGGTGTTAAACTAAATTTTCCCTGATGCACTTCCATGAGGTGAGGCTGCCCACATGACCTTGAAGTCCAACACAAGGAACTGCATTGGTTACTATATAAACAAACCCAGAGCCTGAGTGCCTAATATAGGAACTTTTTTTTTTTTTTTTGGTAAGGGTCAGCTGAGTGTTGGCCAATCACAAGCACCCAAGCTTCAGCCAATCACACGGTGGCAACTGATCAGCCCATAATCAGATAGGGCAAGCTACCCAAGCCGTGACCAATCAGGCTGTTTCTGTACCTCACTTCCATCTTCTGCCTATGAATGCTGCCTGTCCACATTATGAAGCAAAGTTCTCTTTGTCTCTTCTGAGTCTGATCTGCTGCTCAATTTGTGAATCATTTTTTTTGCTCAATTAAACTGTTCAATTTAATTATTAAATCATTCAATTTAATTTACACTAAGGTTTTCTTATATACTCAAACTGCCAAAAGGCAAAGGGAGAGAATTCTGAAAGTATTAAGAGTGACTCATTATACACAAATGATTCTCAATAAGGCTAACAGCTGATTTCTGATTTTAAAAAAATCACTGGGACCAGAAGGCAGTGGGTGATATATTCAAAGTATTGAAGGGAAAAATTGTCAACCAATAGTTTATATCCAACAAAACTTCTTTAAAAACGAAAGAGAGGGGCTGGGGCTGTAGCTCAGTGGTAGAGCACTTGCCTAGCACGTGTGAGGCACTGGGTTCGTTCCTCAGCACCACATACAAATAATAAATGAATAAAATAAAGATTCATCAACAACTTAAAAAATGTTTTAAAAATGAAAGAGAAATAAAGGCATTTTCATGTTAAGAAAAACAATTTAGTAATTGTCAGTTAACTTAAAGCCAAGAATAACCCATATTAACTTATACCTTATTGCTCTTCTTATTTTAGATTCAAAACACTTGTTCATTATTTTTTATTTCAAACTAATATATCTCTGATCTGTTTAGAATGTATTTTATAATATCACTGGTAATTGATAGACACTTACTAAGCTTTAATGTAAACAGATTTAAAACTATACCCTCTGCTCTTATGAAGTATAGATGCAATTCTGCCTCCCTAAGTCTAAGAGTTTGCCTGTCATTTAATTCATGTTCTCTCTCTACTTTATTTATGTATCTGGCAAGTAAGAGTCAAACGAGTTCTTTAGGAAGGTAAAAAGTAGCTTACTCTATCTCGAAAACTCAACTTTGGGTAACTGCAAGAGCCGATTAGGATAACACATGGTTTTAAAAGCCTTCATTATTTGGGAGCTCTAAGTAAAGATTTTGTTCAATTTTAGCAAAGATGTTTAAAAAAAAATCAAGCATTGTATCCTACCTGCCCATCTGAATGTACTAACCCAAGTCTTATTATCTTTAACAATTGTTTTCAAACCAGCCTCATCTCTTTCCCCTAGAACTCTATGCCACAGGGCTCTCTGGATGTGCCATTCTAATTTGGTGGCTCATTAACCTGTCTACATTAGCTTTTAGGACCAGAATACCCCTCCTCATTAAGTCCTTTTTCTGATATCCATAGAGCAATTATCTGCCCACATGGCTGCCACTGCCACTAGGCTCATCTCTTCCATAAATGTCACTATTCATGCATCTATGATCCCTGCCTCCCAGCAGAGTAACCGGCTGAGAGAACAGGCTCAGTGATAATTGGCTTAGTGTTATCGCCTGTTAACACTGAGCCAACACTGTACTATATAGTTATTTTTTTTGGTCTGTGGTCAAATAGATTTCAGTATAATCAAAAATCATAAAGGAATTCTTCTTCTTCTTCTTTTTCTCCATATAACAAGTCCAAATAGTGCTTCTTCCAAATAATAGGTAATTTGGAAAAAATAATATCTATTATATGAGAAATAATTCCTAAATATATATTTATCTATGGATCATCTTATATGAATTCATGTTGGTGGAAAACCAGTTTCTAACTACATTAGTCTCCTCAGGCTGCTATACCTGATATGACAACAAATCAACAAATTGAGAACAAACATGTATTCCCCACAGTTCAGGAATGACAAATACAAGGTGGAAATGAAGTTACCAAGCAACAGGAGGAACTCCACTGTACTGCTGGTGATTCTGCAACTGGTACTTGTTTATAGTAGCAAAAAAAACGGAAAACACTAAATCCACCAACAATAGAATGGATAGATTGCAGTATAGTCATGCAGTGAATTACTGCACAGCAAGAAAAAGAATAAACTGATGCATTCAGCAAATTAGACAAATTTCAGAGACACAATACAGGAGCTAAAGAAGCTAGACACAAAAGTGCATACAATTTCATTTACAGGAGTTTGAAGAACAGATGAAACAAATCACTGCTAATGATATCACAATATTAGCTAGCTGTGGGAGAGTTTACAGAGTCAGGGGGTGTGAGGGAGACTTCTGGAGCTACATTTGTACTATATCTGGGTGGGTCCGGGTAGTGGATACACAAGTATGTTGGATGTTAAACTTTCTCAGGCTAAGAGATACGGACTTCATGATGTGCAAATTGCTCCTCAATAAATATTAAAAATCACTTTACAGGAGGATTTAAAAATATGATTAAAATCCCCACCCATGTTCTGGGCTGACAAATGGTACTTAGACTGTGGTGAGCCTTGAGTTCCTTAAGATCAACCAACTTCTTTGCACATTGACTTCTTCAAAAGAAGCTCTTAGAAACCGGGTGCAGTGGCGCACGCCTGTAATCCTAGCACTTTGGGAAGCTGAGACAGGAGAATCGCAAGTTCCAAGGCAGCCTCAGCATTGGGGAGGTGCTAAGCAACTCAGTGAGACCTGTTCTCTAAGTAAAACACAAAATAGGGCTGGGGATGTGGCTCAGTGGTCAAGTATCCTTGAGTTCAATCCTCGGTACCAAAAAAAAAAAAAAAGAAGAAGAAGCTCTTATAAACTCAGATGCACTGAGGCCCAAGGAAAGCCTTCTAGAAGCCTTCATTTAACTGTGGCAACTCTTTTCATACGAAATTAGGCTTCCACTGTGCCACTCAGTTTCCAATCTGTGCACAGGGATTCGTATATAAATTATATGTCCATTTAATTTAGATCATGCCAACTAGAATGATGTATAACAGTGAAAAAGAGTCTCATTAGTAACTACCTGGGAACAACAGGCCTAAATTAGTACTGTACTGAGTGAACTGAACACATGATCACATATTGAAGAGGTATTAAAACTATAAGAGAAAGGTATGGAAATTATTAACCCACATTTCAAGATAGTGGTTAACTATGTCAGGCTAAGCACATCCAAGTTTCTCTCTTAACTTGAATGTTGTGTATATATATATATGCATTTATCTATTATTGCTTGTTAAATGCATTATAACATATTTGCATTTATATACTCTTTTCTCTATACAAAAACGAATTTCATAATTTTTTAAAGTTGTGCTTAAAAGCAATCACAAAACCCAGAATTAAGGTAACAGGTATAAGTATAGTGTTGGCTTATGCTTGTCTTTATGCTAAAGAGTTTGAGTTACTGTTTTTAGGTTATATCCTTATTTTTAGAAATGTCTTTGTTAGGGAAGGAATATCATAATACGAAACCACTAGTTCTCATAAATATGTGGCTATATATTTTAGGGGAAAACCCCACTTTAAAAATTAAGTCAAAAGTTGTTCTTTGGCATCTCTGAAGAGACTTCATTGACCTACTATAGATGTCTCATGTTAGGTAACAAGCACATACTCAGCTAACATTGGCTCAGTGGTCAAGTATCCTTGAGTTCAATCCTCGGTACCAAAAAAAAAAAAAAGAAGAAGAAGCTCTTATAAAATCTTAGATGCACTGAGGCAAGATGCTGGTTTTTCCCTTTCCTCTTCCTTTCCATTTCCATTGAAGACAGTGGCATGACTGGGAGCCAAGGATGTAGCAGGATCAAGGAAGTGACATTGCGGTTGGGAGTTTGATTACATTCAGGTGGATGAAGTGCATACATACATTGATCATAACTGGGAGCAGGTTTCTCACTGTAAGCTAAGGGAGTTAAAAATAAGAAAAGAGAGATGATTAGAAAGAACCTTGCTATTTCAAATAGAAATTGAGTTAAAACTTTAAGTCATTTTTTTTAAAACATAAAAAGGAGACAAGATACAGAAATAGATTCATGCTTGTGTCTATGTATCTGTTTGTATATGCATATGTTTCTGGGCTCTGTCAACTGCTAACACAGAAATAAGTGACCAACCATTTACAATGAATAAATTGATAGTTGATTCAAGTAAGAGTCAACAGTGGATGACTGTTGGTTTGTTGTGACTGTAGGTTTAACAGACAAAGGATCTTGGTATAGGTTCAGACTAGTTCTCTAGGAAATAATTGTTACAAAGGAGGAAACAATGATTTTATTGTTGAGAAACCTGGAAGACTGTAGCTTGATCAGATGATCAGTGTTAGCATCATCAACAGTAGAACTGACAGACTTTGTCTACCTCCTTATGATATACAGAAGGGCATGACATCACTTCTAGAGTGTTCCTGCTAAGAAAGAATGATCTAATTCTGGAACAAGGAAACAGCAAGTGGACTCAGATGGAAGGACATTATACAGAATGGAAGACCTGTACTCTTTAAAACTCTTAAGATTATGAAAGACAGTGCAAGTTTGAGGATAACTTCCAGATGAGAGGAAACTAAAAGCATCACAATTGATGATTTTGAATTGAATTAAATGAAGATGTAATGTGTACCTCTGTCCTTGTGTCCTTTGGGTCTTCAATGGGAAGCACAACTCTTGGCCATGACCCTAGAAATTTGGCTTTTTAAAATTTCATCTCAGGGGAGAGAGGTCAGTTTCAGAGATTTCAGCTTAATTTTCCCCATAATGATATTTCTTACAGCCAAAGACTGTAATGTGTATATTCTTTCAACTGCCAAGTACTTTAATCCCCATTTTACATTCAGAATCTGGGGAAATTACCACTAAGTAGGTATGCAGAATTGAAGTCTGAATTTAGCTGGGACTGCAGCCCTTACTGATCACTTGACCACCACTCTAACAGGCAGGCTCATGATCACTTTTTGGTCTCCAGAGATGAATGTCAACTCAGATCCCGAGTTTGCTTTTAACCTGTATCCACTGCAGGAAATAAAGATACCCTTATAATCTACCAAAGAAGCTTCTGGATTCCACTTATGATTTAACTGCTTATTAGCCTCTGTGTCTCATCCCTCTGCTAGGGATCAATAAAACATTGGCAATAACCAGTGATCTCCACTGTCCTGGTAAGTACTGTTGCCCTCTCATCTTTCAATTGGCTGAGCTATTGCACCTGCAAGAATATTCTTTCACAAGATATTTTTCTCAAATCACCTTCAGCAATTGGACCACCACCACATGCCAGGAACAATCCATGTCCCACACATTCTTTGCCCGATGGGTAGTGAGTTACTCTCAAATATCCATTTTATTGCCTGTTTTCTTGGACTTCTCTACTTCTAGTACCATCGTTTTAGTGTGAATCCTCACAAAGCAGATCCATGAGAGTTCTGAGAGAACTTTCTGGCTAGCATAATAGAAGGGCCTCACACCACAGTCACTCATTAGAGGAATCTGGTGGGCTGCACTTAAACTCCGAATATGTTCAGGTTGATCAACCAAGAATTGCAACAAGAGATCTAAGTAGTACCTCTCTATGGATGCTACAGCAGGAGAGAGTCCTTGTTTGGGAAAATGGACACTGGAGTATTTAGGGGTATTGGCCATTATGTCTACAACCCATTTGCAAATGTTTCAGAAAAAATAAAAATGACGTCAAGAGAGAGACAAGATAGAAGGAGAAAAAGACATGGCAAAATGTAAACCACAGGGGAATCGGCTAAGGGGTATGTGTGTGTTCTTTATACTCTTCTTGCAACTTCTATGAAAATTTTAAAGTACTTTGAAATAAGTTTCCTTCAATTTTTTTAAAAAATTTAGGCTATTTTCTCAATCCCACTCAAAGAATAAAAGAAGTATTGCATATTGAAGATTAATTACATTATAAGGAAATGAGTCCAGATTCCCTTCAGTTATAAATTAAGTTGGAGGAAGATACAAAGTAAAAGAAAGACTTTTTTAACATGAAAAAGTATTAAAGTGTGTTTATATGCTAAAGACTCCATAGGAAGGGGAAAATAGTATATTACAGAGAAAGAGAGAAAGAGGAATGTTTTCAGAGAGGGAAGTGAATGCAGAGCACATGGAAACTATCACAAGAGGAGACAAAGCAGACACAAAGAAGTTATAATGTTGGTGTTGGGTGGATGATAATTCCTGGAGAGCTCCTATGTTCTCAATGAAATGTGAGACAATGTGAGCTACTAAGGTAGGAAGAGGTATTAGAGGAGATTGGGAAACAATAACCTTAAAATAACCATTTTGGAGAGCAGGAAAACAAACATTCCAGGATGTATAGTACAGTTGTCACATGGTGTTTAGTGATGATTTGAGACTTGTTCTATATATTGGTTTTTAACTGGTGTTGTAACAAATTGTCATATACTTGGTGGCTTAAAACATTTATTATCTTAAAGTCCTGGAAGTCATGCTCTAAAATGGGTTTCATGGGCTAAAATAAAGGGGCAAGCAGAGCCACATTTGCTCTGGAGGCCCCAGGGGGGAACCTTTTCCCTTGCATTTTCCAGTTTCTAGGGACAACCAGCATTCCTAGATCACAAAAAGGACCCAACTGGAAGAAATATAAAGAAGGAAAAATTTATTTAAAATTTAAAGGTCTTAGTCCATAGAAGGCTGGCTCGATTCCTCGGGGCTTCAAGTGAGGCTGAACATCATGGCAGAAAAGTGTGGCAGAGGGAAGCAGCTCACATGTGACCAGGAAGCAGAGAGGTCTCCATTTGCCAGATACAAATATATACCCCCTGCCCCAATTCCCACCTCCTCCAGCCACACCCTACCACTTCAGTTACCACTCAGCTAATCCCTGTTAGGGGATTAATTCACTGATTGGGTTAAGACCCTCACAACCCAATCATTTCTCCTCTGAACCTTCTTGCTTCATCTCACATGCAAGCTTTTGGGGAGCACCTCACATCCAAACCATAACACTTTCATAGACTGCTCATAATCTGCTATTTATTTAGTGTTACAGGCTAATTGTGTCCCCGACATTTCAAATGTGGAAGCCTTAAGCCCCTGTACTTCAGAATGTGAATGTTTCTGTATTTGGGGTTAGGGGTCTTAAAGGGTGGGCTCTGATTGTATGTGACTGGTGTCTTTATATGAGGAAGAAATTTGGACACACAAAAACAGATACACAAACACACACATGAAAGATCACGTGAAGTTATGGTTAGAAGGTGGTCATCTGCAAGTCAAGGAAAGAGTCCTGAGGGGAAATCAGACCTGACATCTTGGTCTTTGATTTCCATCCTCCAGAACTATGAGAAAATAAACTTCTGTTGTTTAAGCCACCCAATCTGTAGTATTTATTATGGCAGCTCTAGAAAACTAACATACTTAGTTTTAGAAATTATTATTTAGAAATTGTTGGGCTGGCAAAAGACATAAAATCAGCATACTATAATAACACAGCGACATCAGTATTTACAGCAGCAAAATTCACAATAGCTAATATATGGAGTCAACCCAGAAGCCTGTCAATAGGTAAATGGATTAAGAAATCATGATATGTATATATACAATGGAGTTCCATTCAGCCATTAAAAAATGAAATTATGGCATTTGACAGTAAATGGATAGAAATGAAGAATATCATGCTAAGTGAAGTTAGCCAAACTCAGAAACTCAAAGGTCCAATGTTTTCTCTCATATGCAGAAGCTAGTAAAATACAGGAAAGGGGGAGGGAAGGATCACATTTCATAAAGAACCAATCAAATACAAATTAATAGATGAGCAAAAGGAAATCTAGTAGAATAGAGGAAGGAGAAGGGGAGAGGGGAGGGTGGACAGGAGGGAAGACAGGGAAAAGAAGGAATCACAAATGGAAATCTATTTCCAACTACTATATATAACTATAAAGCTCCAATAATAATTTTTAAAAACAGAAATTATTGGGCTGGGAATTTAGCTCACGGGTAGAGCATTTGCATAGCATACACAAGGCCCTAGATTTAATCCGTAGCACAGAAGGAGGGGTGAGGAGGGGAGGGGGAAGGGGGAAGGAACCATACCCAATTTCAACTATAAAGTTCTTTCTACCCACAATGTTTTTTCTCTTTTAGATATCAGAATTTATTCCATATAACTCCTAGGCCAACACTTTCTAAATAATATTTCTAAAACAAGGTACATTAGTTTTCTGGGGCTGCCATAATAAATACTACAGAATGGGTGGCTTTAACAACAGTTTATTTTCTCACAGTTCTTGGGGATGGAAATCAAAGACCGAGGTGTCAGGTCTGGTTTGCCCTGAGAACTCTTTCCTTGCCTTCTTACTATAACTTTATGTCATCTTTCCTGTGTGTGTGTTTGTGTACCCAAATTTCTTCCTTTTATGAGGACACCAGAAAGGGAAGGAGAGAGGAAGGTAAGAAAGGAAAAAGGAAGGTGGCTGGATGAAGGAAGGAAAGAAAGAATTGTTTCTAATTTCAACACTGTAAAGTTCTTTCTACCTGGAATGTTCTTTCTCTTTTAGATCTCAGAATTTATTCCATCTCATTTTATCTTGAATTCAGAGTCTCAGTAACAAGGGAAGGGAGGCATATTTATATGAGCAGACGGAAGCCAATGGCTGATTTCCCATTACCACCTGGACTTTGCTTCATCTGCATGGAAGGAGGGTTGGAACATGGTGACTGTTGTGAAAAGCTCATCAGCAAGAACATAGAACCAAGCCCTTTCCACAGACGGTGCCTGGAAAAGTTTGAGTACAAGCTGGCAGTAATTTAAGAGCAACCCAGGAGTCCAAGTTCTTTCCTGCCTCTACCACATGTTTTCTTTGTAACAACTGATTTTCCATTGGCAGGCAGGCAAAGAAATTTTGTCATTTTTGAAATGAGGTGTTTCTGCTAAAACATCCAGGAAAACAGCAGGGGTAGAAAGTGGGATCCTAGAGTCCAAAGCAAGAAAGAAATGAAACCTGAAAATCAGGATCCTTATGAAGGATACATTGGCAAGATGACACAAACTCTACCTCAAAAGACATTAAGAGGCGATTTTATCTATTTGGAAAGGTTACAACTGAAACATAATGTGTCTTTGCATAGTACAAATTTTGCTTCTTAGTTGCCATGATACTAATTTGTTGATATCTTTCTGCCCTTTTTGATCTTAAAGGATTTACAGAAACCACCAAACTTTTGACCACCAACCAATTTATGAAGTTTCTCTAAAGGAAAAATTAAAAAGTGGAAATTTATCAGTAAACAAAGCTGGGTGAGAGTCTTTGTGTTATTTCCCATGTCACCAGTATGACTCATCTTTGGCAGCAGAAACCTTTTGTAAAAATCTACAACTGGTGTACTGAACTGAAGCAGGCCACCTGCTCAGAGAGGGTCTGGTCCACTGTGACTGCCTTAAGAGCAGCCTTTTCTGCACCCCCCACGCATACTCCAGCTTTGACTCATCCCATGAGGCCTCCATACCACTCCATCTGATCCACCAGCTGATGCAGCAGGTACAGGCTAGATGCTGTCATTCAGAACATGCCTGGATTTAATGATGCTCCATTTGACACTCAAGAAGCTGTATCTAAACACTAGTCCTGCCATGTATGCCTGCCATTGCCAAAAACACATGGCAAGAGACAAGCTTGTTTTCAAATGCGTGCAGAGCAAAGGGATACGTGCATCCCTAAACAGTTAAAGGCACAATCATTGCTCATGTCTGCCTCCTTCACATTAGTCTTCCATGCTGTGTGGTGACAACCAATCCTAACGTGTTTCCTGAAATAACAGGATCCAACCCCATGATTCTGTAAATGAAACTGACAGAAACTTTCACTCAAAGTAACATAGGTTGTGCTGTTTTCTTGATATTTGATCAAGGATCATTGCACCAAGTTCACAGACTCTATGTCCCACAGGTTCTGATTCGGTGAGCCTGGGGCACAGCCCAGGAATCTGTATTTTAACCCTCCCCCCATGATTCTAATGTACTTGAGAAATAGTGGGATAATTAATAGCAGGTCTTAATGCTCTCTCCTGTGGCAGCAAGCTACCTTTTGTCTGAAATTATAAACAAATATTTGGAACTCATGTTGAGTCACATCTGCTACAGTCTGACTCACAGGCAGCTAGAGTTTATTTATTCAGAAAGCAGTGAAAGAATATTTATGATGAACTTTTTTAAAATATTAAATCATAGAGATAAAACAGTAAAATATGTAGCCCTTGGAAAATTGAACAATGTACATTAAAGGGACTGACTTTCAAATGGGCAGAGCTGGAGTTGAGAAGTATTTCCCTGGTTTTCTCCCAAGCCCCAGATTTACTCAGTGTCAGCCAGTCTGCATGGGAAAGGAGCTTGGCAGTGAGGGGCTTACCAGCAAGTGACCATGAAAGGACACAAACCTGGAAGGCAGGGAATATGGTCTCTGGATTTAGCTGTGCTACTAACGAAGTTGGTAGCCTCCAGTCACAAAAAAAATTGTTAAATCTTGTTTTCCTGACTATAAAATGCAAGACTGCAGTGGATTTCAACCTGACAGCTCTTTAGAGTTACCTAGAGCACAGATTCTTTGGTCATAGTCCCAGAGATTTTGATTTGGTAGATTGACTTCCTCATAAGTAGATGTGGGATTCAATAGGTTCCATGGTAGCTTAGTTTGATCCAGTGTTCAAATATTCCTCCATAACTCCAACCCAAAGGTGGAGCATAGGAAAGACATGTGGAAGAGGCAGCAGAGAACTCTCCCCAGGAAAACTGGCCTCACACTCCCTAACTCAACACTGCAGTTTGGAGGTATTCTGCTTTAGTTAGGAATCCTAAACTCAGTGTGTTGAATACTATAAATGACTTATATGTTTCCAGATATCTCATTTACCCTAGAAATTGTTCGACAATTCTCCTTTAAGTATGTTGATTCTCAGTGTATCCCATAGCACAGGCCATATAAAAGTTCTCTTGAACACAGTTCAAGGTGTAAAAAATTTGAGTATTAGATAATTTG
>PVHX01006580.1:0-99241 GCA_004024805.1 Geosciurus inauris | reverse complement strand
TAAAGAACTCAAAAAACTTAACATCAAAAAAACTAACAACCCAATCAATAAATGGGCCAAAGAGCTGAACACAAACTTCACAGAAGAAGATATACAATCCATCAACAGACATATGAAAAAATGTTCAACATCTTTAGCAATCAGAGAAATGCAAATCAAAACTACCCTAAGATTCCATCTCATGCCAGTCAGAATGGCAACTATCAAGAATACAAACAACAATAAGTGTTGGCAAGGTTGTGGGGAAAAAGGCACGCTCATACATTGCTGGTGGAACTGCAAATTGGTACAACCAATCTGGAAAGCAGTATGGAGATTCCTTAGAAAACTTGGAATGGAACCACCATTTGAGCCTGCTATCCCACTCCTAGGCCTATACCCAAAGGACTTAAAAACAGCGTACTACAGTGCTGCAGCCACTTCAATGTTTATAGCAGCTCAATTCACAATAGCTAAACTGTGGAACCAACCTAGATGCCCTTCGATAGATGACTGGATAAAGAAGCTGTGGTATATATACACAATGGGATATTACTCAGCAATAAGAGAGAATAAAATTATGGCATTTGCAGGTAAATGGATGGAGTTGGAGAATATCATGCTAAATGAAGTAAGCCAATCTCAGAAAACCAAATGCCGAATGTACTCATTGATCAGTGGATGCTGATCCATAATGTAGGGAAGGACATGGGAACAATGGTGGATCTCTGTTCACAGGGGTGTGAGGGGGGAGGGGGCATGGGGACAGCAAGGGTGGTGGAATATGATGGACATCATAGCCCTAACTTTATGTATGACTGCATATATGTTGTGATTCTATACAACTTACAACTAGAGAATTGATATGTTATCCTCTATCTATGTACAATGAGTCAATTTACACTGTCAACATGTAAGCCTGAATAAAACAAAACAAAACAAAGCAAAAAAATTAAAAAACTTAAAAAAATTTTTTAAAAGAATAGAAATTTTAAATTTAAAAAAGGAAAGGGGCAATAAAAACAATTCTTAATGAGAAACAAAGGGCTTATTTTCTCTGCGGTGCTCCAGCTGTTGGCAGGTGGCTGTTCATGGCCTAGGCTGCGGGGCTTCCTCTGTCTTTGTGCTGTTTTGTTTCGGGCTGTGTGACCCTGGGGCCCAGGGCGGGGGCTGTGCAGTCCCACCTCCCGGTGCTTCTCACCAAGCTGGCAGCCCTGGTGGGCCGAGGCCGAGCTGGTGTAGCAGCTCCCGGCTCCCGGCTCCCCGCACAGATGGGACAGACCGGTGCGGACACACCATGTGCCTGCGGCCGCCGGGCAGAGTTCAGTGTTGGAAGCCCCAGGCGCCGGGGTCTGGTCTTGCTGACCTGCAGAACGGTCAGTGGGCACTGGAGATGGGATCCCCAGCCCCTGCTGCTGGGCAGATGCTGATCTCTGCTGGACATCTGGGTCTCAGGGGTTCCCACAGATGCCACTATTGGGGTGAGGCGTCTCCTCCGCAGGACGCGCAGGGGCGCCTCAGGATGTGAATTACTCACAATCAGCCCCAAGTGCAGACGCGCCTGTCTGGCTGGTCCCTGGCGTCTTCCCAGTGCTTAGGGGACTCTCTGTCCTCAGTCCCCCGCCTGGAAGCCCTGGTCACAGTCGCATGGTCCAGGCCCACGCGGGAGCCCACAGCAGGGCCTGCCCGTCCGCCCTGGTGCTGCACACCTGCCCGCACGCGGCCCCGCCCGGCGCGCTGCCCTCCGCAGCTGTCCCCTGGCCGGCTGTCCCCTGGTCGGCTGGGGTCACCTCAGGGACCCTCCGACCCCCAGGCTCCCAGCCAGTCTCACCTGCGCTGCCCGCCGCCCGCTCCGCAGCCACCTGGCGTCGCCCGACGTCACGTCTCTTATTTTGTTCAAAGTGTCCGGCTCCCCGCATCTCTGGGTTATTTTACTGTCCAGGGTTGAGTTCCAGTGAGTCCTTGAGTCACCCGACTGGCCGAGGGGCAGTGTCGGGCCCCTCAGGTCTGGAGCTAGGGCCTGGGCGAGGGCGTTGTCCTCTCCGGCCAGCTGCCAAGCGCCGCCAGGAACTTCCGGCCTCTCTCAGGCCCCTGCACCTGTGCTGGGCCTCGGCCCGTGAGCGCCAGGAGGAGCCGCCCAGAAGCGGGTGCCAGAATCCTCTGCCAGCTCACCTCCGTTCTTTGTTTTTGTTTCTGTTTCAGCCTTTTTGTCCTCAGAAGAGAAGAGGCACTTAGTCATCTCTCCTGCCCTCAGCCTGGATGCCTTAGTCACGTGTGACGGGGTGTGAGTATCTTTTTCACTCATTAACAAGTACTTCCTGGGTATCTGTAATAACATGCTAGACACAGTCTAGGCAATGGGACTAAAAAAAAACAAAAAAAAACAGAAAAGGAACAGTTCCTGTTCCTGTAGAGCACACATTTTAGCCAAAGAAGGCTGACAGTACACAAACCAAAAAGCATAAGATGATCTCAGACTATAATTAAATCATCTAATTAACCCTGGGGGCATGATTCCACAGCAGTTATTTTGTCTAACCTACCGAGTGTTTTCACATGTGAGGAGCTGCTTATGAATACTAAATTTAATAACTAGTGAGGCTCCTATGTTGCAGTGTGCACACACTTATTCATTCTTTTCCATTTGGGGTTTTTTTTTTCATAGTTTGGAGCCATTGGTTGCTTTCGCTAGTCACAAACATATTTTGTGGGCTCTTCCAAATACCCTGGAGGTTTGGCACTGTGCCATACAGCCCAGTGAATAAACAGACTCTCCTTGCAGGCTGTGTAAAGGTCTGCATTTCAAGCGGAGGGCAATAAGAATTTTTGCTACATACCTGGCCATCTCAACCTTCTTCTACCCAACACGACTATTAGTTACAGGAGCTCAACACAGAAGACATTTCTAACTCAAAGACTTATCAGAAACTGTAGTGTTCTTGGTGCTTAGTAAAAGAAAAAGCAGCAATATTATGGAAAGCCCCCAGTGGGATCTGTTCCCACTTTGAAAATTAGTGCAGCCTATAAGGATGTGTGACATATGTTGAGGACCTCTTTGCTTTCATGTCGATCAGTGTTGACAGGTCCAGTAGTAGCATCCCAAGCTGTGGCTACAGCAAGGGACCACAGCTTGTGCTGTTGCCCAGACAGCATCATGGCTGCCGTTGACCATCAGTGGGGGAGATGCTTTCCAGTTGCTCCCCGAATCAGGAAGCTGTTTGTCCCACCCAAAGGAGTGAGGTCATTACCCTCACAACTGCCCTCAGAAAGCAAAGGGGTCAGATAGACCTCCAGGAAGAAAAGATGGGAGCTTAAAAGTCCACAGCTTGTTTCAGGAAGAGAGTTCAGCCTGCTGGGATTAGAATCAAACCTGTAAATCACATTCCAGCTCCAAGTCTCAGCTCAGGCACTCAGCAGCTCTGACGCTGCTTGCATATCTGTAAAATGGGGATGATTATCCTACTTAGTTCGTTTAACTGTGATCATGAAGCAAAGTGACAGCTGTAGACACTCTACCCAGTGCCTGGCCCAGTAGCCCAGTGAGCAGAAACATGAGCATCACAGAGCAGAAAATGAAGATGTTCAGGGGTATAAATATGAAATGGGCAGTTGGCATCTTGCCGTTTATTATTTAGAAATTCTCACAATAAAACTTTGTATTTGCAGGAAATTTTGAGTAATGATGTAGGACATGAAATCTTTTTCATGCTAATAATTAAAATTATTTTAAAAAGGAAGTAAAGTTTCCACATGTGCCGCTTCATTTCAAAATAGCTTTGAACAACCCTTCTGTTAGAAACTCAGAAGTTGTTCAGGTTTCAGAAGGATTAGAAAAATTGGGGTCTAGTTTCTTTTTCATCCATTCTTTGCAGAGGAGAAACTGAAAATGGTTATTCAAACCACCAAGACATCAAAAAAATTGTGTCTATGTTTATTAACAGACTGTAACATATACATGGTTGTCACTCATTCTCACCTAACCCTAGTGATGTATTCCAAGTTTCAACCGAAAGTGTCCTTCAGGTTGGAGTAATCAATGGGAGCTTGACCTGAATAGAACCTGGGTGCCCAGATGGCTTTGGCCTCCAACTGGCAGGCTTCTAGCTGGGCTTCTGTGTTCACGCTGTGCTTCCACACTTACCCTCTCTCACCTGCTCATTTCACAGATGGGAACTCACATCTAGTAAAAGATCAACACTGAACATCAGCTCAGGACAGAACCTGAGCTGAAACCCCAGGCCCCCATGGCTTCTGAGTACTGCCCACCTTGCTGTTAGCTCCAGATCGGGCAGCAATCCCAAGCCAGCCATGGATTTTCCTAGGGACATGACTGGCTCCGTGAACAACATGGACACATGGGAATCACGACTATTCACAGGGCACCATCCATCCAGCCTGTCTCAAAACCAGGTCTGTATGCTCCCGACAGGCTCGCGAAGCTGTGCAGACACTCATGAATATGTTTTCATGTGTCACCTGCTGCATGGGTATTTTCAGAAGCACTTTGAGAAGGCACAGCGGGAACCTGCCTTTTGTGTTTTGAAAGTGCCAGCTTTATTGCCGCTCAAACAGAAATAAAAGGGAAACAGCGTCATTACCCGGCAGGTTTTCAGTGTGGTTCCAGCAGGGATTCTCGCTTTCCCAGCTCAGCAGGTTGGCCTCCCCAGCCCTGTGGGAAAAAGAACAAACCAAACCAAACATGAAACCTGGATGCAACATTTTCATGCCAGTTTTACCGGAAATGCTCTCATCAGAATGTTTTGGTGTGCTGAGAACGTGTGAATCTCTTCTTTGAGAGGCAGAACATTCTTTTATGTGATGACCTCAAGAGCTCTTTACCTTCACCTGCAGGTGGGGAGGATAGCTGCGGCCCCAGTGGAAAGGTAATTGTACCTCTCAGTCACACGCTTCCTTGCTGAGCTGCATAATGGCTTGTGAGCTCTTAACTGAGACTTATAAAAGTGTTGCCAATTGCTAGTTCAAGGTCTGTAGCCAGCTTAGAAATTGTTGAAATGTACAAAGTAAATGAGGGGGAAAAAAAAAACAGCAAGGGAAGAAATTCTAGGTCATGCTTTTAGGAACCGCTTGACCAAAAAGAAAAAGATTTCTTCATAGAATTTTCTATACCACTGGTGTTCTTGGGCACAAAATATGCATCTCTGGGCAGATAAATCAGTGCTGGAAGAATTTCAGTCCAGGTCCTCTGATTTGGAAACATATTAAACAGTATGGAATTCTGCCAAATACCAGGAGTGTTGCTTTGTAATGGCTCACTTAAATCTCCATGTTGCATACGCCTTTGCAACAAGAAATTAGACATTTTTTTGTTAAATTGAGTTGAGGTAGGAGACAGGAAACCGCAAGACCATGCAGAAGAACAGGCAGTCCTCCAATACCTGGAAGAAAGCCCAGGGGAGAGACCGCAGCACCACACCCAGGAACAGGCCTGAGGAGCCGCTGTTAAACTGGGGACCTTCTGCTGCTGGGTTCTCCACCCTTTACGGAACTTCTGAGGTATGACGCCACCTGTTTGCCCATCTTAACATTTACCACATACCCACCATTAAAACACACCCAGAAATTTATGGGCTGGGTGTAGCTCCATAACAGATCACGAGGTCAACATGTACAAGGCCCCCAGTTCAATCCCCAGTGCCCGGGAAAGGACAGGAAAAAAACAAAAACAAACAAACAAACGAAAACAAAACTACCTGCCTCAATATTCCAAGAGTTCTGTGAAATGAGCACTATTATTATTGACATTTTACAAAGGAGAAAACCCAGGCACAGAGCGGTCACGGAACTTCCCTGAGACATTGAACAAAAACAACAGAGCCAAGATGAGAATCCAGGTATGACTTAAACGACCAGGAACAATGAGGAAGTCAGAGTTCAGGAGAGCAGGGGAAACGCATTACCCCAAAGCTAGATTCAGTCACTTCAGTAGAAATCGGGATCTCAGTGATAACTCCAGGTATGCATTATTCAGTCACAAAGAAACAGAATATTTTATGTATGCAGCTATCCTTGGCCCCTAAGCCATATTCCGTGAGCACATGTCCCTTACGGTGTGTGCTGTTTCCTCCTAAATACATAGGCTCACTTGGGTGTGCACACAACACACACACAATCCTGGGTGAGGCATGTCTATTTAGTGTAAGTCTTAAACCACATAATGGCACTTTACATAGCAATCCTTATATAATAAGATCAGAGTGTTTGAAATTGCAATTGTATAAAGTTAATGGGGCTTTCTTTTCATTTCCACAAAAATACCCACAGAGACAGCCCTACAGAACTGTTGGCCCTAAGCTATCTAACCCATTTTTATTAAATGTTTATTTTTTAGTTGTAGGTAACAGAATATCTTTATTTTATTTTTATGTGGTGCTGAGGATCGAACCCAGTGCCTCCCGCGTGCCAGGCGAGCACGCTGCCCCTGCGCCACAACCCCAGCCCCAGCTATCTAACCCATTTTGTTACTACCCTCAATTTTTTTTCTGTTCAAATTATTTTTTGTGTGAGACAGCAACAGAAGAGAAACAAAAATGATGTTCATTCTGATAAAAATCAGTTCAACAGAATATTGATGTAAAATTTGGATGGTCTTTATTTTTATACCTGGCACATCAATTTTGAAAGCTGTCTCCACAGTCTACAGGAATGTTGAAAATATAGCAACACTGTGCTATGCTTTTCATCGAGTGGCACATACCAGAGAAGAACACTTAGAGGACAAGAGAGTAGTTTGGATCATGGCTGCAGAGGTTCCAGTCCCTGGCTGGCTGCTCCCTTGCTCTGAGCCTGAGGTGAGGCCGAGCTTCATGGCGGAAAGGCATGGTGAGGGAGGCTGCTTGGCTCTTGGAAGCCAGGAAGCAGACAGACAGGAATGGACCAAGGGCAACATATAATCCCCCAGGACACACCCCAGTGACGTATTTCCTTCCACCAGGTCACCTCCCGCAGTTCCCAAAGATGCCTTTAAATTGTTATCCACTGATGAGATCAGAGCCCCCCCATCCAACATGCCCCAAGAACCCCACCTTTGAACAGTGCTGCGCTGGGGACCAAGCCTTCAGCACCTTCGGGGGACACTTATTCCAAACTCTAATGAACATTTTCTGAGACTCTTCAGGATGTCATTCCTTCATAAAACTGAAAAAACAAAATGTGAGTTAAAAAATCATGCAGAGGTCCTCAGTCCCTGGCATACGCATTGACCTAGCTGTTAATGAGAGGACACATTTTCATTATTTTCTGGTAGTAATTCATCAGTTAACCTAAATAACATTCCTGTTTTAGTTAAGTATTTTCATATATAAACAAAAATAAGGAATATTTGGGATTACAAATGGAATAATATATTTAGTTGTCCCTTAGGCAAATATTAAGGATTAATTAAATTAAAAGAAAGCAAAAACTGAATGAGTCAGAAAACTATATTGGGAGATAATGCCTAAGAATGTTTCCAGCTAATGAAACTGTTAGATCCACAGATTAAAGACCAATAAACTCTAAATTGAATAAATAAAAAAGAATTCACATCTGGAGACATCTTAACAAAGCCAAAGAAATAACAGACAAGGAAGAAATCCTGGAGTAGCTGTGACAGACAGAAGATCAAAGAGGCTCCTGAGATTGCGACCCTCTCAGAAGCAGACCCTGCGTAACCCCATCCCATGACTGAGACCTAAGAGATGATGGGCTATTCCTCCCTCCACTGGGCGACATGAGACATCAAAGGTAAGAGCATCCTCTACTGTGGTGACCTGCGGTCACGTGTCCCATACGAGCTGGCTGCAGACACTCCTGCTGGATCAGAAGGGGGAGGCTGCCCAGCTGGAGATGGCCAATGGCCAGTCTCTAGACGCTGGGAACCAGCCGTCACCAACAGCCCGCAAGAAAACAGGGTCCCCAGTCCTACACCTGCTCAGAACTGAATTCTGCAAACGACCTCACTGACCTTGGAGAGGTCCTGTAAGCCCCACTGTGATCACAGCCCCAGCTGGAACCTTGATTATGCTGTTTGACCCCAACCCTCAAAAACTGTGAGATTATGAACATATATTGTTTTAAGGCAATAAGTTTGTGCTCATTTGTTCATTTGTTATGCAGCATAAGAATAAATAAATATACATAGACAAAGAAAAAATTACTTTTAAAGAAACCACAAGATTTGATAGCCATCTTCTTGTGAAAAAAACAATGGAAACCAGAAGATAATGAAATGCTCTGTGTGTGTGTGTGGGTGGGTGTGTATGTGTGCATGAGCACACATGCATGTGTGTATTCTCATGGGGATTGAACCCAGGAGGGCTGTACCACTAAGTGACATTCCCAGCCCATTTTTGTCTTTTATTTTGAAACCAAGTCTCACTGAGTTACTGAGGTTGGCCTCAAACTTATGATCCTCCTGCCTCAGCCTCCTGAGTCACTGAGATTATAGGTGTGCAAGAAGAAAGGAATTGCAGAAGTGGATGTGATGCCCAGCACAGGAAGCAAGAGCTCCAGCCTGAGAAACAGCTGGGTGCACTCCAGGGCTGGGCCCACAACCATCCCAAGGTGAAGCACAAGACCCAGGTTCTGCAGAAGCACAGATAATGCAGAGAGGAAGGCTGAGAGGCTGCGGCAGGAACTGGAGGAAGAAAGGGAGTTCGGGAACAGGGTGAGGCTGAGGTGGTTTCCTTGACCAGCACCTCTTTCTCCGCCCTCCAAAAGTGGAAGAAGCAAAGCAAGCTGCTGCCAAGAGTGAGAGAAGAAGGGAGCCTACTGAAAACCAGGAACTGAAAGGTGAAGAAAAGATGGCACTCCAGGAAATTCAACTCAAAAAAAGGGACAGGGGTGCAGCTCTGTGGTAGAGCACTTGCCCAGGCCTGTGAGAGGCCCAGGGTTTGATACTTAACATTCAGGGGAAAACGAACAACTCAAAGCAAAACCAACAGAGAAGCTAAGCACTTTGCAGGAAAGGCAGGAAGCATGCGGAGGTGCTTGCAGGCAGGTGAGTGTTGAAGACCCGGTGCACACAGAGAAGTGAGCCAGCTGGCAGAGCCCTGCTGCTGAGGTGGAGGAGCAGATCAGACCGGTGGACCGGAATCTGAAGCATCTGAGTGCTGCTGAAGAAAAGCTCCAGGAGGCAGAGACCCGCGAGTCGGCTGAGAGATCTGAACTGGAAAAGACAACTGAAGATTCAGAAGATAAATGAAATGCACCGAAGAGCAGCACCTCTGCACACCAAGGATGCTGGACCAGCCTCTGCGTGGTCAGATGGAGATGGAGAGCTCCCCAGTCCCGTCCTGCGGCTGCATCATTTGCCCTCTGACCCCAGCTCAGTCCCCAGCCAGCCTGCCTCAAGCTGACCTTGAACTTGAGGACTGGTCTTCTCTGAAAGGCTTCTTTCTCCTCTCACTCCCTCCACGCATGTCTTTTTCCCCAATCTGTCTCTGCTTCTTCCCAGAGACTCCCGCTACGGAAGAGCTGAGCATCTTGGGAGCATTCAAGGGAACATGAGTACATTAAATGTCTTCAAGGCAGGCCGCCATGTACACACTTCGCACACCTGTTGTTCTGCTGCAACCATTTATAAAACATTCCAAATAATTCCACAGCTCTGAAGCAGCACCCCAGCCCCCTCTCACTTCTGAAAAGTAGCTTTTCAGCCTGAGCACACTGCCCGCTCCACGGGGAATAGGTGTCTAGGCCGCCAGCCTCAGATCCAAGCAGAGCCTGGGAGACTCCTCCAGGGAAAATGCAGCACCTGGGAAAGGAGGGAAAGGAGATTGCAGAAGCCAGCCAAATCCAAAGACCAAAACATGCGGCTCAGATTTCCAGCCATAGGTATCTTTGGACAACTTTATTTTTATTTACTTTTTCTTTTTTAAATTTATTTCATCAGCAGTGAGTGACCAAGTTAAGGTGGCAAGACCTCTGGGGTCGAATGTGGACCCCATCTCTACTCCACCTAACCACTCACAGAATAGGACATTGCCCGTCATGCTGATGGCCCACTTAATTGGTCTGCTGCCCCACTGAAAAGAGAATCATGGTTTTGCCACTGACTTTGCTTGTGAAACACCTGGTCTCCCATTTCTGGATCTGAAGCTGTCGATTCTGAATGTGCCAGCTCATCGCAGTTGTACCAGTTGTGCTGGAGAGATCTGGAGCCTTGTGTATACAACTTTTTAAGCTCTACATAATGTTGAAACTTTGTTTGTGGTTGTGGCAACCTGGCCATCCCATCTAGCTGAACGTCCTCTACAGAGTGTGGCTGGCAGTGTTCTGATCTCTTGGTTTCTTTTCCCCGTTCCCACTTTGGGGTGAGGTTTCTGGGGAGTCTGCTGGGTACATCCTGGAGTTTATTGGCTTAAACTATAACCCACTTTGGTGTGGTCTCCTTGGGACCAGCTGGGACAAAGCAAAGCCAAGAGTGCAAGTGCTCTTGTACTGCACACTGACAAGCGTCATTTTAAAATAAAGATGTAAGCTGGAAAGAAAGAAAGAAAAACAGGGAAGGAGAGAGGGAGGGAGGGAAGGATGGAAGGAAGGAGGGAGGGAGGAAGAGAGAAAGGAAAAGAATGGGAGAAACAGAGAGAGAAAGAGAAAGAGAAACAGAGGGAGAGAAGGAGGGACAGAGGGAGGGAGGAAGGGAGGAACGGAGGGAGGGAGGGAAGGAAAGAAGGAAGGAAGGAAAAGAAAAGTAGAGAAGGTAGGAAGGAAAGAAAGGGAGGGAAGAAGGAAGGAGGGAAGGAAGGAAGGAAGAAGGGATGGAGGGAAGGAATGAAGGAAGGAAGGAGGGAAGGAGAGAGGGAAAGAGGGAAGGAAGGAAGGAAGGAAAAAATCGCAAAACTAGAATTCTACATTCAGTCAAAATATCCAAGAATAAATCTGAAGGAGGTGGTCCCTTTCACGGCGTGAGTGGGCACAGCTCTGTGAAGCCCAACCTGAGTGTTTAAATTTCATATAATAATGAAATTAATCAAAATTTTCTTTTATGATTTCTGGATTTTGTATACTGCTTAAAAAGTCTTGTCATTTTAATATTTTTTAAGTTCCTCTATGTTCTCTTATAGTTTTTTTCTTTTTTCTTTTTATATATACATGATAGTATCTTCTAATTTTTAATGTAATTTACATTTTGATCGACATGGAATTTGATCACAAAAATTAGCAGAGATCTGCTTTTATTTTCTAAAATCCTCTGAACTCAAGTTTTTGAGTGATCCATCATTTGTTTTTAAGATAAGTGTACCCTCTGTTGTATACTAAATTCCCATGAGTGTCTGTGTCTATATCTGGACTTCTGTGGTTCATCCAGCTTGGGATTCCCCCACCCCGGGGCTCATAACAATTGCTTTACTTGCTGCAGCCTGAAGTACTGCTTAAGAGCATGAACTGGAGCCAGATGGCCCGGGTGCCAAGCCTGGTTCCCACTTCCTGCTGGAAAATCTTGGGCTCTAACTAGACCTATCTATGGCTCAGTCTCCTTGGGTATAAAATGGAGATGATAATAACACCCTATTAGTAGGTTTGCTATAAGGATAATTGCATAGTAGTTAACATATGTATGGTATTTACAAATCTCTGGCATATACTAAACACATAAACATAAAATAAACACATTTTAATGTCTGGTAAAACTCACACTGCATTATTATACGTCGTTTCTGAACATTCCTGGCTATCTTCTGTTTATTTTCCATGCGAACTTTTGAATAAGTTAGTTAAAAAATAAATATGCTCCACTTTCACAGGGTTCATACTACACATATAGAATGAATTACATAGTATTATTGTCTTTATAATAAGGTCTTTATTTTCAAGAACAAGATCTATTTATCACTACACTTGGACAAATTGTCTCAGAACCTGAGGAGCAAATGAAAGTTATTTTCACATAGACTTGACGAAGGTGTTATTATAAATGTAGTCTTTCCATTATGTACTGTGTTTTTCATATATTGTACAACTATTGATTTTTGCATGTTAATATTGCAATCAGCTATTTTAAGGAGTTCTTACCTATTGCTTCTATTATTTTATCAGCTATTTGGGATATAGATACCAAATAATTCTCATTTTTAAATGTTTATTTATAATTCAATGTACATTAAATATATAATTTATAATTTAATATGGCTAAATATATATTTCAATCATCTGCAAATAGCTGGCATTTACCATTTTCCTTCCAAATTTTATTTTTCATCTTTTTCTTATTTTATCATATTAACAAGTACTTCCAGAAATACACTAAATAGTAGCTATGATAGTATGGCAGTATTTCATGACTGCCCTTGATGTTTAAGACTGAATTTCAAGTTTCTGTCTGCTGTAACAAACAATAATTGCGAGGGTCATGGAGAGTTCTAGAATCCTCTCCACATTGCCATCTAATTAACCCTCTCATTAACTCTCAGAGGAGACCTTCTTGTCTCTGTTGTGCAGATGAAGGAGGGGACACAGAGGTCATGGAAGTGCCCGGCTCACAAGGACTCCTCCTATGCTGGCTCTGAACTGGCCAGCAGTGTGCCCTGGTTCCGGCCCTCTCCCCACCACACTGTAGGTGGTGGCAGTAGAGCTGCTGGGGCAGAGCCTGGCACACCTGCCCCTTAGGAGGTGTTTGCGCAGGAAGCAGGTCTAGTTTCTGAGAAGGCCCAGGACTGGGTTTGGACATGTGGAACTTCCAGAGAGGAGGCTGAGCAGGCAGGTGGACGAAGATACCTTGAGCTGGAGGATCGTCTTGGGTGAAGCTGATTTGGAGTCCTCAGCCTCTGTGAGGCGTTGAAGTCATGGGAGTCGTTGAGGACACACAGAGGATGCTGAAGGACACCACGTCACACCTTCCCCAGCACGGAGACCAGGAGGGTCACTGCATGTCAGCACCTTCCAGAATAGGCTTCCTCGAGAAAAAGGACGTATATTCTCCTCCTGTGTCAACAAGACCACAGACTTCCCTGGTCTACACCAGAACAAGTGGATAAGCTGCCCGGAGAAGCAGCCCTTCTCCTCCCACAGCAGCACGCTGCCATGTTATTTCTGCCCCCAGGCGCCCTCGTGGTTGTACCCACTGTTGGTATTGATCTACCCCCAAGTGGCCTGCTTAAAAATTGCTGTACCCTGCACGGCATTTGCCCCCCATGTCTTCAGCACCCCGTGATACAGAAAAACAATTCACGGATTCAACCACTGAGTCATCAAAACACAGTAAAACATGAAAAAAAAAAAAAGCCTGGCATGCAAATGAGCTGAGCCTCACTGATGGGACCAGTTTTAATAAGAGTGACCAATGCAAAGAACAGAGCAGATGTGAGGACTGGAAAGTCAAGGGCGTGAACATCGGGAAACCAGGCAGACGACAGGGTGGCCTGGCACAGGCAGGGCCCCAGTGGCCTGTGTCAGGGTCTGCTTCTTTCTGTCAACGCTTTGCCCAACTCCATGGCTGCCCTGTATTTCTGTAATGCCATTTTGACTTTTTTCTTTTTTTTGGTGGGGATATTTTTGGAGGTTGCTGAAAATAAAATAATCCCTGATTCAGACTGGGTTAGACAATTAGGGGGGACAATGTATATTACATAGGAAAGTCTAGAAGACTCGGCAATCCAGTGATGCCAACGAGGAGGCGAGCTCTCTCAACTGTCAGCTCGTGTTTTTCCCTCGTCTCTGAGGCTGGTCCACCTTGGGGTCCTAATTGATGTCCAGCAGGAAGCAGGGCAGTGGGCTTCACATACAGCATAAGCAGAGAAAAGAATTCCCTCAACCGGAAAGTTAAAGATGTTCACTCTGATGAATTCAGGAAACCCGAGACACGTGCACCAATAAATCATGAGGCAAATTCTGTGTGCTGATCCAGCCAACTCTGCTGTCCTGAGAGTTTTGAATGGGAAAGATTCAAAGTCACGGCCAAAGCAGGATTTCTTTGCAGAAGGCGAAAGGGGAAATTTGACACTAAAGAGGAAATGTACCATGTTTTCTACAATCCGTCAGAAAATCTGAGGGACTTAATAATGGACACCATTTCCTATGATTTTTCAACCCAGAATATTTTGTCAACCCAATGCTATGTAAAGAATTTTAATTCTATGTTAAAATGCTACAGTATTTTTAAATATTTTATGAAAATACTAGTTTGAGTTTGAATTAATACTTAGTTTGGCCAGGTGCCATGGCACACACCTGTAATCCCAGCAGCTCAGGAGGCTGAAGCAGGAGGATCACGAGTTCAAAGCCAGCCTCAGCAACTCAGTAAGACCCTGTCTCTAAATATTTTATAAATAAGGCTGGGAATGTGGCTCAGTGGTCAAGTGCCCCTTGGTTCAATCCCCGGTACTCCAAAAAATAAAATAGTATTTAGTTTGATTCCATTACATTGTAGCCATTTTTGGTCAGAAATATTTAAAATATTTGCTATTTTCCAAGTCAAAACAGGGCATATTTTGTTATCTAAATAGTACTTATTAATATTTCATAAGTACCTATGCCCTTTATCAGTGGCATTCAAAATTATTTTAGCCCTAGATCATTTTTTGCAAATAAAATTATACATGAAATGCTAGTATGTAAAACAAATAAGAGGTGTCTTGACTGAATCAGGAGTCAGTTTGTAATGACGCTAAGTTGTCATTCACATGGGAAGTGAGGTGGCCCTTCAGTTTGTCACAATTTGAAGTGAGGAGGTCAGAACTTGGCACCCTGCACCATCCAAGTAACCACTGTTGGACCTGGCTGTCCCCAAGAAGGTGGTAACACAGCCAGTACCCCGCCAGCTTCTTCTGCCCTCCATTCCCAAGAGGGTCTAGTGCTGAGTGGCACTTCCAGCTCCCCCATAGCCACACCCAGCACCAACCTCTGACTCCAGCTCCTTCCTCTGGAAATGGCTGGTTAGACAGAACCTAACATTTACTCTGCCTCTTTGAAATGAACTATCTGACGAACCACATAGAATCAGCAGACAAAGGGAGGTTCTGTGACAAAGGGCTCCGTCTAACAAAAGTAATGAAAGAATCGCAAAGTCTAGGTTTTGGAAGCCTCAGTAAGAATCTAATTCAGTCAAGGGCCAACCATAGCTGCCAAAATGATTAGAGTAAATGCCAGAGGGAAACTGGGCAGTGAGAGGGCCCGAGGACTCACAAGAAACAGCCTGTTAAGAGAACCAGGAAGAGGTGACAGTCAAACCCCCAGTGAGACCCCACTCAGCTGCAGGGACCCCACTTCTGCAAAATGCCAGTACTCCAGACAACACTGGAGCGTAGAGGCATGGGGAGGAGGAGGAGCCCCATGGACATGCGGGACTGCCTTTAAATGCACCCCTAAAGGGCATCTTTAAGGAAACTGGCAAAAATTTAATACAGAATAGGGATTAATGATATTGGAAAATTATTCATTAATTTTATTAAGCATGATATGGTTATTGCATCTATATTGAACAGTGTCCTTATATTTTGGGAAATGCATGCTAACATAGTTAGGGATGAGATGACATGATGTTTTGTATTTATTTTAAATTATTCCAGGCCAAAATAAGAAAAGATGGAGTGAGGTAGCAGCAGTAGGAACAATAAATACAGATGAATGCTGACGATGCTGACGATCGTGAAAACCACGGCACAGGTACACAGGCACATGGCGTGACTTGCTCTGCTTTTTTGTGTGTTTGAAAATTTTCATAATAAAATTTTTTTACAATATTCATCTTCCAAGCTTTGTGGTGTTTTTCTTTCCCATTCCAGGAAAGAATAGGAACATGAGAGGCTTTGTAATGTGTTCAAGAGTGTGTGGAAAATGGTTTAGTTATAGATGTAACGAGCACCTCTGAATTTATTCATAATTAAATAAGTAGGTGGCGATTGAGGACTTTCATTATGTGGAAAGAAATGCTCATTGTTCCTTCCTGGATATGTATTCTGCTATTCAGTGATGTTAATGTTGTGTAAATACAGGGCAAATGACGGAACACTACATTTCCTTAAATAAAATGTCATTATTCTGTTTGTGAAGAAAGGATTGTATCTCAGACTTCGAGCCTCAAGATGAAAATGTCCAGCATCATTAAAATTCTAGCCCAATCTTCTTTTTGACTGAAACACTCATTAAAACAGGCAGGGGAAATTGTACCTTTCATAATTCACTGATTGCATATCAATTTCCAAGAACAAGTCCTCTGACTGTATTAGTATACTAGTTTCTACGAACTTACAGGCATGGCCAAATTTCACACTGAGGTTAATAGTGTGAATACTTAGAAGTTTTTGATAACAGTGCCTAGTGTTGCCTAGAAACACCATTGATATCAAATTTGGAGAGCGGGAGGGAAGATGGAAGGGGTCATTACCTCTGGCATTTCACCCAGGGCCCATGAGCCTTGAGACTGAAAAGGCTTCTCTTGTTAAGTTGCTCACTACAGTGCAGATGACTCTGGATCTTAATATTGTCCTTCCCACACCAAGGATCTAATCTAAGGTGCCATTTCCATCTCTGTTTTGGTGTGGGTTTTACTCTCTAGCAAATGCTATCACAGGATGCACAAAGCTTTACCTCTGGATCTTTTATATCTGTTCTTAATCATTTCCCTTGTGATGATCATGCAGTCATAATAACTGCGGTTTTCTGGGACAGTCCTTAGCTATTGGGGTCCCAGACCCTTTTGAGTGTCTGTGTCATCAGTGACTTAGTTGCAAGCAATGAAGGTCAATGCTGACTAATTCAAGCAGAATACTGATCTGCCAAAGAGAGATGGAGTGCTTCATCAAATTGCCTGGTACCGCGAAGGATCCCTTTTGTGATTAGGCCAGCAGGAGCTACGTCCAAAGCTTTCTCAGAATCAGTTTCATGGAGGACACGCCTGTGGCCATCCCCGAGGATGCCTCTTCAGGCTTCCCCACTCAGCTCTCCGTCCCTGGGCATGGGGCGAGACTGCAGCCATCCGTGCTGAGGCCCCTGGACTCACCTTGCTGTGACCGTCACCACCATTGAAGTGCCTCGCATGTCTGGGCCCCTAGTTCCCAGTTAGGATGCAGGTGAAGTAAGGGACAAGGGTCGCATCCTGGTGGGGGTGGGGCAGGGGTAGCATTCGTCCTACATTTTCTCCTACAGTGGGAAGGGCTGTCAGATACTAGGAAGAGAGAGAAAGGGAAAGCTATAAATACCAAGCCAAAATCTGCAAGGAATGTCAGACAGTTCCCAGAAAACACCACACACACACACCACACACACACACACCACACACACACACACACACACACCACACACACACTTTCATTCCCTTCTGGGTAAAGTTGAAGCGTTGGACCATCGTGGCCCGTCTATTAGACTGCTAGAAAGAAAATCAACCTTGATGTAGATGGTGGCTGCTATTGAGAAAAAAAATTCCGGTACACAATATAAAACCTACAGAGAGCTAGTTCTAATTTAATTCCATTTTTCTCAAACAAATGTCTAGAATAATACTTATTTACCAGACTGAGTTCCAGATGAAGAATAGGACTATAGGTATGTGTTTAAAATGAAAACAAATTATGTAAATAATCTCTTTTCTTATGAATTTTGTTTTCATGAAACCCAATTTTTTTTTTTTTTTTGGTACCGGGGATTGAACTCAGGGGCACTCGACCACTGAGCCATATCCCCAACCCTAGTTTGTGTTTTATGTAGAGACAGGGTCTCACTGAGTCACTTAGAGCCTCGCCGTTGCTGAGCCTGGCTTTGAACTCACGATTCTCCTGTCTCAGCCTCCCTAAGTGCTGGGATTACAGGCTTGAGCCACCGTGCCCAGCTAAACTCCTCAATTTTTACCATGTTAGTGAAAGGACACTTTTATTACTACCCATGTAACTGTAATAGTAATCAGGGCCCACATGTCCTGTGTAAGGCTGTCAAACACGCACGCATGCACAGTGTTCACAATCCAGTTATTAAAACTAATTTCAAATAAATTTCAATCTTTCAGTTGCATATCTTAGAAATACGGAGAGGAGCTAACTCCCTGCCCATGGCGACATCTTCTAAACTCTCCTATGTTTTCCTTCCTTCCCTTGGTCTCTCAATTGCCCTCAGTTTTCTGGAGTTGTGGCGTCCAAAGAAGTAGCCACTAGCCATATGTGGCTATTTAAATTTCAATTAATTAAAATGAAATTTAAAATTCTTGTCACAAGCCACATTCAAGAACTCTAGCAGTGTGTGCAGCTGGTGGTTCCTTCCTGGAGGGCAGACCTGGAGCACCTCTGGAAGTGCAGAAGTCCCTCAGTGCCGCTCTGCACCCCACCTCAAGAGACCCTCCAAACCTCCCTGACACCAACTGCGGAGCAGCCTGTCCCCATTCCCAGCTCTTGGGGGGGCAGTGGCAGCACCTCATCTCAGCCCCTCCCCTTTTTCTTTCACTTTTCAAGTCATCTCCTTGTCTAGCATTTTTTCCCCAAAATTTACATCACAGATAGCTCCAGGGAGTGATCCTAGGAGGGCAGAGAGCTCTCTAAGAGAGATGTAAGTGGAGTCAGGTGGGAAGTAGTTGCATGTTAAGATATCACAGCCACATCAATAATAACATGGCTATTATTTAACTGCCTCTGATGCACTCAGTATGTGCATATACTCTGTGACCTCTAATGCTCACATCAGCCCTTAAAGATGAGAACGATTCCAATTTCAATTTAAAAAAAAACAAACTGCAGTCCAGAGCGCTTGCCTTTCTTATTGTCAGTCACAGCACCAGCAAGGGTGAGGCCAGAGACGGATGCCTCATGCCCTAACTGTACAGCTCCTGTCTCTGGGTCCAGCACTCTGAAGAGCAGTCGTACCTCTCTGAAGATGTAAAACGGACATTCCCATGGCAACATGAACAGAGAGGCTGAGATTCCCAACCATCTCCCGTAGATGCACTCAATGAGAAGCCTCTGCCACAGACACATTTTGAAAATGCTTTGAGGAAAGAAAGACCTCCTTGATCAAGCCCTGGAGTACTTTACCTACAGGCATTTTGAAAACTCTCCAATGATGAAGAAATTCTTTCCATTTTGGACTTCAACAATACTTTCCAATTCTTCCAGTTTGCTCTTTAAAACCAAATATAAAATGTATAATCAAATAAGGAAATGGAAAAAAAATCTAGTTTTACTTCTCATTACTAGTAGTCCAGGCAAAACCATCTGATTTTAATCTTCTCATTTGATTGCCTCATGTTTTAAAAATTTCTCCAGCCAATAAGGAATAAATGCAAAACAAGTATAGTGTTATGTTCTAGGGCTGCCAGAAGTCCAAATGTCGGCATTTCTAGTTTGCTATAAAAAGTCAAGGTCAGAAATGTTTTAATTCCACAAGCAGAAGCATAAATGTACATCCATCCTCCTGCCTCAAAAATCACATTGACAAAAACATTTTCCTCCTCTGGAATTTAAAGAGAGCTTGACCTAGAAGAGGTACAGTGAGAAGATAAAGGAGGAAGATGGAATCCACTCATCCCTGTGTCCTGTCCCCAAGTCTTCACCACACATGCATTTTCCAACAATAAAACTGTTTAGAGTAGAAATTGGACCAAATTCTAACCCAAGATATTGGTATGTACCTCTTACTGACTTAGGAAGCCTATGTGCATCTCCAGACAGAATTTAATCCACATTATTTAATCAAGGAATTTAAGTGTTTTGCATGTAAAGTGAATTTGCAAAAACATATTCACTTAGAGCCTGAGAGATTTTAACAAGCACCATATGTGAATTCAAATATTAATAAGAACTGTCAAATGGGGGTGATATGGTTTCCAAACACCCTGTCTTACTTAGTGAAGAAAGCGTGGATGACATTGGTAAGTCTTGATCAATTTATGAATGAAGTTATCTATTAAAAGTGGATCATTGAAAACAAAAACAAAACAAAAAACTTAATTGTCACAGAGCCAAGGTAAAAAGAGACTTGAAGCCCAGTAAGAAGAGAGGGACCACCAAAGCTACTTTCAGGGTGAAAATACTATCTTATCTGTAGCTGTTGCCCTTTTGATTTGGCCTTTTACATTTTTTTCACCTAAGAGTTAAATATTCTCCCACCATACTGCCCTGACTTGGCATTAGCAAAGCATTAACTCCTCAGGGTCAATGAATAAGCCTCATTTAACACCCTCTGCATGTGTCTGCCGAACTAAAAGTGACAGGTGGCCACAGTGCAAGTCCCCTCTCCAGGTCCCACTCTGGTGTCCCCTCCCCTCTTCCTTCCAGCAGCACTCACTCTTAGCAGTGGCCTCTCCTTCTCTTCTACCTGCCACCACCATATGCACCAATCCAACAAGCTCATGCAGAAAGGAGTCTATTCCAAGAATACAGAGGAGCCAAAGCAAAGGAACTGACCCCAAGGCCGGGCATTTGGAGCACACTCAGTAGACCAGGAGGATGGGTTAATAATAATCATCAGCTACAGTTGGAACTCTCAATCCTTGAGCCACTATGGAAGTCTCCCGGGCATGGCCGGGTCCCCAGGATCACTCCTTGACTAGTGAGATGTGGCTTGCTTTGATTTACAGCCCAAGCCTGCAAGGGAAAGGTGTCTGTGTGGCCTGGATCAGCAAGTCACCGACAGAAGGCAACACCCGGCAAAGGACTTGCACTCCATGTGGCAATTCCTGGGGCCCTGCAGGCCCGAGTGCCCTGGCATTCACCCTCCAGGGTCACGGAAGCTGTGGATACCTCTGGATGAATTCACTTATGTTTCTTCCTTCCAACCACAGCGTTAGCACCTCCAAAGCACATCTGTTTCCTTAAGTCACCTGCAGTGTCTTGAACAAAGCACATGCTCCATGAAGTTTTATTGTTTTAGAACTAGGAAGAAAAAAAAAAGATAACTTCTTCCAGGTTAGTTTTACTTCACAGTAAAATTAGTTCCTAGGTTTTTCAGTCATTTAGTTTGGAAATTGCTTTAAATTGCAGCTTTTCTGTATTTGCTGCTGTGTTTTCTTTCAACAGGCAAGAGAGGTTATTTCCTTGGCAAGAGAGGTTGCCAGGGCAGCTGCCGAGTACGGGAAGCCTGAGAACGGGAAGCCTGTGTGACGGGGCACTCAGCGCTGACAAGAAAGTGTTATTCTTAAATGTTTGCTTCACACTCTAAAGATATTGGTTATTAGCCGGGTGCGGTGGCACACGCCTGTAATCCCAGCACTTTGGGAGGCTGAGACAGGAGAATCGCGAGTTCAAAGCCAGCCTCAGCAATGGCAAAGAGCTAAGCAACTCAGTGAGACCCTGTCTCTACATAAAACACAGAATAGGGCTGGGAGTGTGGCTCAGTGGTCGAGTGCCCCTGAGTTCAATCCCCAGTACCAAAAAGAAAAGATACCGGTTATTGCCAAGTGATGAAACTCTTCCCAGAAGGCTTCTGGATCTGGGATCCAAGAGTCAAAACAATGCCTGGCCACTTCTTGTTCTCCATCAGAAATATCAGGAGTTAGACCAGGTCCTACCTCCCCTGTGGAGAACAGGCACCAGGTGGGGTCGTCACTAGAACCCACAGGTGCGTCTTCCATGCTGCTCTTCACAGGCCAGCTGTGGCCTGCAGGGAACAGCAGGAGCGGGACGCCGGGCTCTCCAGGGCGCCTCCCCTTCGGGTGTCAGTTGCTCCCTTTGGTGTTCAGCATCCTGGTCTGTAAAACAGAGGCCAGATCAGAATGACCCTGAGCTCCTCCCAACTCCACCTCCGCCCATTTCTCATCTTGAAATGGGCGACGAGGCCATCTACTAACACCCACAGTGACACTGGCTGGCGGATCCCGAGTTCACACTACAAACTAGACTGAGAGCTTCACGTGGCAGTTATCATATGCCACAGCTTTGGCATTAGCTATTAACCGTGTCCATTTCATATAAGAAAAAAATGGGACTGAGACCCAGACATAAAAAATCAAGGCTGCAACTAAGCAGCAAGTTACCCAAGATCACAAATCTAAAACATCATAGCTCAGGACTCATCACCGATTCCGTCTCACACTTGAGCTTGGGCTATCCCTTGTTACAGTCCACAGCCTCGCAAATGTCCACTGTGGCTGTAAATGGAGCCGCGTCTAATCAGTAGATGAGAGTATTTATAGAAGCTACCACCTACAGGAAGCGACTGAGCACAGCTCCAGTGACTCGGATATCAGCACACATTATCCTTTGGCCAAGGTATCACCTCACCATCTCCCCACTGGGCTCGGCACTCCTCACCACGAGGACCAAATGCCTGGGTGTGGAAGAAGAGCAGGCGAGAAGCCGTCCTGCAGCCCAGCATGGCATGCGCTGTCTATGCCCACCTAGAAATGGACTCTAGATTACAGAGGGCAGAGTGAGGCAGGTGACTTCAGTCGCAATGACCGAAAGGCGAGTTCCGTTTGGCAGGCGCAGTCTCTAGAAGGAAGTTGAGTCTGTCCCATGGTCCCTTTGGTGGAAGACTAACCTCCAACAGACCCGCACAGGAGTTGATTTGGGTCGCCTTCCTGTTCTCAGTGCCACTTCCTGTTCCCTTCAGTAGGCCTCCCTCCCCGCCTCCTGCCTCCTCCCTCCTCTTCTCTCTGAGAGGCCATCCACACACATAAATACCTCAAGGAGTGAACGTGTTGACGTGAATTAACTATCAACATAGAGCAGCTCTGCCAACAGAGTCCGTCATCCATTCCAGGAAGCTTGGCTTGGGAAAGACAAAGCATAAACAAGCTCTTAAAAGCTCACTTCCCACACATCAATCCTCAAAGGCAAGAACCGGCTCACCTGGGCACACACTCACTCATCACACTGAGTTTACACACTGAGGCTCCTTCCGAGACCCTGATTCACAGGGTCCACCACTTCTAAACTGTCACTCCCGCCATCTTGAAAGGCCTACGACCTGCAACCACTTGATCTCAGACTCAATGCCATACAATCAGAGCTCTCCTGACCTGCTTCTTCTGAGACACTGCCAGGACGGTAAGGGGGCCGTTCTCCCTCACTTCTGTGAGCAGTAAGAAAGCTAATTTTGTTTCATGAATAGGTCGTGGTGATTGAGGATGGGTCCAACAGGTTCACTATGAAAAATGGTATGACCTCTGTTTCTCTGGATCACAGCAGCCTGGGAACTGAACTTGGAAGTAGTATCTCTCTGATTAGTTACTGATAAAGACAGGAACCAGGAATGCCCCTCCAGGTGTAACTGGGGAACCTGGAGTTTTCCACAATTACCAGCCTATTTCTAGAAGACCTGATAAGTGCCTCAACTGCACTCATCATCTGATCTCAGCCTCCCCTCGCTGCCTCCCTCAGGCTGTGAAGACCACCAGCACCCAGGGGGTGCTGATCACGCTCTCAAGGCTGAAAAAATCACTGCAGCTCACACACTGTTCCCAAGGCTGGTGTTGGGGAAGGCCTGCCTGAGGTCACTCTGCATAAGCTGCCACCTGCTGCATGCCTGCACAGCCCCCATGGGTGGCAGCACCCCAGCCATTGATGAGCATGTGACCCACGGGGAAGTGAACGAAATACAAAGTTCAAAACGTCTTTTCTTCATTCGCTCCTTCCTTCATGTATTCAACAAATATTTGAATGTCCCCCAGCTATGACACAGAACCACGAGTGTCCTCCAAGTGTTCCATTGACAGTGTGGGCATCTACTCATCATTCGCCCCAGGGTGCGTAGGACTCTGTGTCACAGACAGTGCCACCCTGCACAGGAAGTGAAGGAGTCAGTCCTCTCCAAACCTAAGAGACCAGTGGAAAATAAAGCACAGAGTTGAACAAAAAATGGTAAGTTCTGCAGGGAGGTGCAGGGTGGATGAGAGTGGGAAGACGGTGAGCCAATCCCGATTTTGAAAATCTTCCTTCCAGGTTCCCTGGACTACATGGTCCTTGCAGATTCAGACACAAAAGAGAACTTTAAGTGCTGGAGGAATATCAGTTCAGTCTGATCAGAACGCATCCTGTAAAACAGCAGGACAGGGGATACGGGAAGTTGAAGGCTGGGGAACGAACCCTGGAAAGCGATGTTGAAGATTCTAGGATTTATTCTCCGGGTGAAAAAGTGCAGAGGCTACTGCCAGCTTTCACTAAGGACGCAGATCCCTGGGAGCAAATGAGGAGGAGGGATCAGGAAGCCGGAAGGGGCACCACAGAGCTATGGAAGCAGCTCCCGTAAGAAACCCAGTTTCCTGAACCAGTGTGGCAGCCACGCTGGGTCAGACCAGAGAGACGGGCGGGAATCGGGGACAGTCCCTGCTGATGGGCTGAGGGTCAGAAAGTGGGACACGTCATTCTCCTCAGATGATGGAGGCTGTGTCACTCCTTAGCTCAAAACCCCACAGTGGATCTCACCTCCCTCAGAATGAAAGCCAAAGTCCTAACAGTGGGCAACAGGGCCTGGTGACATCTGTGGCCCACGCCTGGCCTGCACCATCACATCCCCCAGCTCCTGCTCTCTGCCCACCAGCGCCACAGAGCCATTGCTCCTGCTACTACCCTGCATGGGTGATGGCACCGTGCACACTCTGAGTTTGTCAAATATCTGTTAGAATACCACCTTTTGCATGAGGCCTCCTCTGACCATACCACTATAAACTCAACCTCCACATGAGGAGTCCCAAATTTTCTCCTTAACGTCGATCACTTGCCAAATTACAATAGACAGTCATTTGCTTTTTTCAGTGACTATCTGTTTCCCACTCCTCAGACACCTGCTCCCTGAGGCAGGATTGTGGTCTAGTTCCATTCACTGCCATAGGCCCTGCTCCTAGCGCAGTGGCTGGGACATAGCACACATTCAGTGCTTATTAAATGAATCAGCAGGAAAACCCATGGCTGGCTGACCAATCAGTCAGACGGGAGTTCTAATCACTGGAGTAGGAAAGATGAGAGGGCGGGAAGGTTTGCATAGAGAAGGCTATGAGTTCCATTTGGGATATCATTGGGATAGTCACCTTGCCCACTACAAAGACTATAAAATTATAAGCATGACACTTTAGGAAAAGCAAAACTGTTAGTAAAATTATAACTTCTCCCCAAAAAGCAGAAGCCAACTCTTCTCTAAGGGAACATTCAGAATTAAAGAGCTTCTGTCGTTGACAGGGCACTGCCCACCTTCCCACAGGTCGGTCTGATACATCACATGTTCTGGCAGAGGACTGGCAAATAACCATCAGGGGCTGAGGCAGTGTACCCAAGTCCTCATCTAGCAGGGGTTAACACTTTTTTCCAAAACTGTAAACCATCTGCCCTGGAAGACAAAAGCCAATGGAAAATAAGGTGGGCTGTACAGCAGAGAAAATACTAGTCAGGTGCCAATCAACTCTTGCTATCTGCATATATTTTACTTTGTGTCTTGAACAATTCTGAAATCCCAATTAATTCTGGGTAGTTAGTGTTTTTCAGCCCCCATAGGGAACAAGTGTTCATGAACCTGTATTTCTCAAATTTCAGCATGCATCTGAAACACCTGGAAGGAAGCCATGTGGATTGCTAGGTTCCAAATGCAACCTTCGTATTCACTAGGTCTTGGCAAGCCCCCCAAACTTGCATTTCTAACAAGTTCCCAGGTGGTGGTGATGCTGCTGGCCCAGGGACCATACTTAGAGAATCACCGCAAGTCAAGAAAACTCCCATAGTAGCTCTTGACCCGCTTGATCATCTCAACTCTGCTCTCTGCACTGAAGCTGGATGAACTGTCTGCATACAGAACCAGCAACCAGCGTTTGATTAATTCAAAGTACTTTTAAAACTTCCTCTTTTTAATGTGATTTCCTTCTGACACAATGGAATCTGTCAATCATCCTTTTGCTGCTGCTGCTGTTAACTTTGGGTTCAAGTGCAAGCGAGGATCTAAGTTTATACGATGGGATACGCTGCTCTTGGGGAGTCAAGCACTGCCTTGTGTACACTGCGCTTCCTCTCACATAACCGTTTCTCCCAGAGGTAACCATTGCCTCATATTGAACTCGCCTGGTTTTCTGTGACCTGTCTTTAATGTCACAGACCCTTCAACTGTTCATTGATAATACTTCCCAAGTGACCGAGCACTTGGGCTGACCAACTAGTTCCATTTTCCCCCTAAAAACCCTACTCCATCTTCCTGACCCACCGCGTGATGGGCACTTTCCTACACAACCGTCATCCTAGAACTCCCCAGGTCATGTTCTGTGTGGGATCCACTGTTCCCTGACGCCCTGTCCTCCTGGTTCTTGATTACTCTTGCTTTGTGAAGCGCACTCTGGCCATTCATAAGAAAGGAGAAGATGGGGTGACCATTGGGAGCCAGTGCAGGTATGAGAAGCCCAGTGCTCGTGATGAGCTGGGTACAATATTGTAGACTAACATCGATTTTTACTTCAGTTTCTGAAGGTTTTGCACTATTTTCTAACTTCTAGTGTTGCTAGTGAGAATGTAGGCACCATTTTGATTTTCTTTTTCCTTTTAGTTTTCCAACTTTGGGAATTATTTTTTTAAATTCAAGGCTTTATTTTGCAATGGAGGAAATCCCCATTGCCCATCCCACACATAACTGTTAAGACTCACAGCCCAGCAATGCCCCTCAGGGCCCCCCATGTGGGCTTCTGAAGACAAATTAGATCCAGAAACTTCTGAGCTTCCTTCCCTTCAACACACCCGTATCACTGTTTACAGAACTCACTTTTGCGTGGGTGCAAACAGTATACTAGTACTCATCATTAAACTAACCGGTACACTTTTTTCCTCTTAACTTTCTTTGCTCAATATCCTCCCTGTCTGGACGACTGCCGCTCTTATGTTTTTGGTGCACACGGTGTCCTTACCCTTCCTTGGGTTCCTGCACATCTCTTGGCACCTCAAGTTACTTTGCTCAGATGGATCCTCTCTCTCAACAGGTGTTCTGAACTCCCACACTATGTGCTTTGCTGAGGGACTTCTTTTCTCCACTGGGCACTGAGAGGCCATTTCAGTTAAGGGACTCATTCTCTTTTCAGCCTGAGAAAAACTTTATATTGTTAATTTGGTAATTTTTTCCCATATCTCAGTAGAAACTCTATTGGTATGGGAACAGACAAGGAGGATGCTAGGTACACAGGTTGAGGGAATAATTCTATAAACCAGGCCCACTCTGCTGACCCGCACATATTGTCTTTTCCAAGAAGCAATTTGCCTGCAGCTCTGCCTGGCCTAAGTGGACAGGATATGTCACATTCCTCAGCAAATTACCTGTTATCTGTAGGAGAAAGACAATTTATCCTGAACAGGGAGACATTTGTGTGCCTCTTCACAGACTAGATCCCAAAACTCAGAGAGATAAGAATAATTCCTCCTAACCATAAAATCTTTAAGAATTTATGGCTAAGAATCTAGTAGTCTAAAGTGACCTAGAGTTGTCACGGCAATGGGGTCTTGAAAGTCACATGTCACCCTGCTGTCAGTCACAAGTCAAGAGGTGATGTGGGTGGGACTCTCTGGAAACTTCTCTGGGACCCCAATAAAGCTGGAGTACAGGAGGGGCACACTGTCCCTCTCCCGTCTGAGAGGACCCACTTTCTCCCTTTAGAGTGTCCCCTTTTCCTTTTCCCCTCCCTTCAATAAACTCATGCCTGTTACTCTGTGTGACATGTCTGAAATCTCTGACTTGATCACAAGGATCCGGGTTGGAAGCGGGGAGGTCTGTGCTGGCTCCATTCCCTGGAAGGCCCCAGCTTTGTAACACTGTGAAGTAGATCTTGGGATCCTGAATTAATACTTTCATATTTCTTATCTAGTTTCTTCTTCACATCTCTTTGGTGTTTTTTTTTTTCTTTATAGGCATTTTGTACAACTTTATCCTCAAACTTTTCTATTGCATTTTATTTTCACAAATTGAATTATACTTTATATAAAATTTTAAGTGATCTAACTGTGTTAGCTAAGTATTTGCATAGATTTGATTCCCTTAGGATTTTCTTCTGTAGCACTCTTGTGTATCTTTGGGATTATTAACTGTGGTCCCTTAGATGTTCTCTACTGCTCCAAGGACTGCTTCTTTTATATCTATCCTTTTCTCTCTCCCCCAGTTTGATTTGGAAGTGAATCTCAAATATCAGCCTGCTTGGGAATCACCTTGAAGACTTAGGATAGACTCCAGCATGCCTTCCCCACAGTTGCTGATTCTGAAGTCGAGGGTGGGGCCCAGGAACCTACACTGCTCAGAGTTCCCAAGGCTTTGCTTCTGCTCCAGGGACCAAACTCGGAGGACGACCATGTGGGCAACTGTGAGGAGCAGAAGGGACTCACGTGTGACCTTCAGGACCTACATCTGGGGTCTCTGGCCACAGTCGTCTTTAGAAGAAGCCCCAGGCCACGGTTCTAACGCCAGACTTCAGAGTTCAAGGCTTCACAGACTGGGCTCAGGATGAACTGTTTGGATGCTAGTAATTTAAAATTCTTCAACATGTGCCACATCTTTGTACAAAATAATTGTGCAAATAGTACATAACACATGTGATAGCAGAGCCCTCTTAAAATTTCAGAATTTGCAACTACAAAATAAACTGTTTCCATAGAAAAAGACTGTTTTCATAGGAAAAACTAGAGAATAAATTACCAAGAAATTTCCAGAAATAGCTTAGAACTTAGAAGTCGCTCTGACTTTAGTGACTGTAATACAAAAGAATAAGCAGATTACATAATACACCCTGATTATTCTTTGTTAGCTATTGAAAGCTTCCTGACGATGGGTAAAAACTTTGAGAATTGAGTTGCATCTTCCCAAGTGCAAGGACGCTGACCCACCTGGAAATTATGTACCACCAGCAGTAAGAGGGCACCAGATGCACTCTCCAAGACTGTCCATCAAAGATGTTATCATCTAGCTTTCCCTTTCCGTTGGCTCTTTCTCTTGCAAAGCCTTGCCTTATTTTCAATAAAATAAGACAAATAGCTCCCTCTAGTGCCTAATTTGGTCATTGCCCCCTAAATCGTAAATAATTCTCAAATCCTCCCTTTCGAAAATCTGTCCAAAACTTGGCAAGCAAACCTGACAGGAGTTGGCTGTTGCAATCTCTGCTCACAGGACGCAAGGGATCAACACTTAAAGTCATCCTGCCATGTTATCTCCATTTGGGACTTGTCTCAGCAGTTACAGAGCCAGGTTCAAAACCCAGCTCAGTACTTCAAAGGGAAATATTTTTAATTGTGAAATTGTGCTTTTCAAATAACTTTGTCTGATAAACATAGGCACGAATCTCAGCCTGCTCTTGGCTTCACTTTTCTTTCTTATTTTCCCTCTCTCCTTCTCCTGCCTTTAATAGAAACCCAGAGTTGAATTTGAAGTCAAAATTTTGTCATTCTTCATATGGCCCAGATAAGCCACCTCAGGGCAGCTGGGTTCCCTGCCTTCGGTAATCATTTCCATGGTAAACTCCAAAATAAGAACAGGATGCTATGCAGAAAAAAATAAAGACAGGCAGCTATTTCCTCCTGATTCCACCAGGAAGCACTCCAGAAACACTGGTCTGATCCATCAGGACAAAAAATTTACTGTTTCCCGTGTTTTTCCACTGCCATAAAATAACAAAGCATCTTACAATGCATTAAAATAGCAAAGAAAAACTGAGTTTTAAAATAAAGAGAAGGGATTCAGCTGAGGGCTCAGATCAGGGCACATGGTAAATCTGCACTTCTATGGATACAGAATGGAGATTTACTGAATTAAATTAAAACTGATTGAATTAAATTTAAACTGGATGAGAATATGGTTGCTCTTCTCCCTCTGTGTTGCTAGGCATGGAACCCAGGGCTTGAAGTGCTTTACTGCAGACCTGCATCCTAAGATCGGCTGTTTTCAATACGCAACAGTCACAAGGTACACTATGGTTATATCCCCAAAACAAAATGACCAAAAGCTTAAAACATGTGTTGCTGTGTTGTTTGCTGAAGATGACAATCAAGACATCATTAATATATTAAAGAAGTCAGTTAAAAATTAACATATTCAAGAAAGATTTCAGTGTAAGAGAAAATTTAGTTTCTAAAATGAGTGTGACGGTATGCTAGCCATCTAAAATACATTGGTTTCTTTGGTATGGTAAACCCTACTGCAAGATAGACAGAAAAGCCCTGCTAATATTTAATGTATATTCTTTCAGATTTTATTCCTGTGGAAAAAGAAGCTGAGAAAAAGAAGCCTCATTGTCACTTGGGGGGCTAAAACTCAGTTCTGAGATCTTTATTCAACATCAGAATTTCCATACCTGATAAGGAATAATCAGAATCGTATGCAAATACCGTATGCAGTAGTAGTATTATGCGTATACACAGATGCATGGAGAACCTAGGAGGGCAAGGCTGATTCAATGAGAAAAATACACAACCCTTTTTTTTTTTTTTTTTTTTTTAAATTTTTTTTTTTTTTTTTTGGTTGTAGATGGACACAATATCTTTATTTTATTTATTTGTATGTGGTGCTGAGGATCGAACCCAGTGCCTCACGCATGCGAGGCAAGCGCTCTACCACTGAGCTACAATCCCAGCCCAATACACAACCCTTTTTTATAGCACAATTTAAAACAGATTATTTTCAAAAATATATCAGAAGGCTAAATTTATGGAAAGAATCCACCTTGTGGGATCGAAAAGGTAAATTTAGAGACCTAAAAGATGACAGTGATATAAATTCTGTCCATGTCACGGTTGCACTGAGACTGGAAGGAAAAAGAAGTGTTCTATGGGGCTGTCCCCAACGCAACATTTCTCTAAAGTAATTAGCATTACTTTAGCTTAGCCACATTATGCATCTGGGGGGCAGCTGAGGACAGGGATCACAAGACACTCTGCAGAGCTGCTTAGAGACCCACCCCACATGCCATCACAGCAGAACAAAACCAAGCAGCCGGGTGTCCCTCTTTCCCAGGTGACCGCATGCTACTGCAGAAGGGGAGAGAAAACCCAAGCAGACAAGGTCTCTAGAAGGCCCAGGGTAGGATAGTGTGGGGCCCCCAGTGACTCATTTATTTGTTCTTTCCTGAAGGTTTCTAGAAAATTCAAGACAATTTGCTCTTCCCTACCAGATAAGTGATAGAATGCCTCAATCATAGAGTTGGGTTGGAGACGAGGAAGACTTCAAAGCCCCCCAAGGGGCTGCCTGTCTGGTTTCCACCTCCGCCCTCTGCAGCCTCCACTCGAGGCCAGCCTCACACCACAGCTTCTGCTAAGCCTGTGGCATCAATGAACTCCTCCATCTCTACCATCCACCTCCACCACTATGGACAGCCGCTGGCACTACCTGAAGTATCAGCCATTTCCTCCAGCTAGCAAGTCAACAGGTCTGGGATGGTCAGCAGGTGCGCTCCTGGGTGTGCCTGTCTGAACAGAGCAAGAGCCTGTCCTTTTGAGTTTCCGGGAAGAAGGTTACAAGGAGAGGATAAAGATAGGCTGAAAGAAAAGACAAAATTTTACCTTTTAAAAAAGTTTCCCAGAACTCACCCTGTCTTTTAATGTATCAGAAAATAATTTTTTTGAAAGAGTATAAAACTTGAAAGAAGACTTTCAAAATTCCAAGTGGTAGATGTACAGTCACTGTGCGAACTGGGATGGGCTGCTTGACCTCTCCAGGACCTAGTTTCTTTATCAGTGAAATGAAATAAAAAACAGTGAAGCAGAATAAGGAAGAGTATCCCCTGCTAGTTCACAGAAAGTTTCCCGTTAGCTTCTCGTGTGTCCCCAGGTCTTCAACCAAAGGCCTCGCAGCCCCTGAGTGTGCCATCCTTGCCTATGGAGATCCTAGGGACAGGGCCGGTCCTAAGTGCCTCAACCCATGTACAAAACTTATTTGCAAGTTTTTACTTTCATTTCAATATTAACTATTAATATATATTTTGTATTCTACTCCTTATACATACAGTTGAAGTAAAAATAAAGGTTTTAAAGTATTTCCTATGGAACAAAATTGATGCTATAATGTCTACTTTCTGGTTCACATTCTAGTTTGAGAAACCCAAATGCATGTAAAAGCAAAAACCCAGAGCATCTATTGACACCAGAAGCTCATAAGAAAGCTTTATCTTTCCCTGCCTTTCTGTGTCCAGGAAGCCAAAACAGCCTCAGCTCACCCTCTCCAGGTCTTTATCTCCAGCTTCCTGCCTGAGATGCATGCGAGACAGTAGGAGATGAACAAGCTGCTGGGAAGTTCTCCATCGGGGACTTTTTGACCCCTGGTCACTGCACGCTCAGCAAGGTCGGGGACAACTTTTGTTGTCACAACTGGGCAAGCAGATAGCAGGATAATGGCATCTGGTGAGCAGAAGGCAGGGGTGCTGCTCAGCATCTCCCAGCACAGAAGATCTCCCACAACAAAGAATTTCTCAGTCTAAAATGCCATCGGGCTGAGGCCCTGAAACCTGGAGCTATAAGTAACGGGCCCACAGTGACCCTCGCCAGCAGAGACCTAAGCCAACTGATCTGGGCAGGAGGGCTTTATTCTTTGCCAGGCTGTAGGCCTCACATGCTTCATGGGCCTAAATTTAAACTCGAGGTAGTTGAAAACCAGTTCAAAGTCTTTCCTCAATTCTGATTTTGTTCAGAAATGAAAAGCTCACTTATAAAGGTGTTTAAAATAGAATTCTGCCAAATTGAGCTATAACTTTCTTTGTCCTGCATTTCACATTACCCGAAGCATACTGAAACACCTGTAAACTAGCCCACCTGTGTGGTAAGGGCTGATAATAACTAGAATCCAAACTTTGAGCTTTCTGCAAATGTGCAAAAAAGCAAAACTCTCAGTTTAATGCCAGCTCTTGATCTGGGAAGACACACATGCCCCATGAACGCTTCAGGTGACTTAAATTATGCTGTCATGTCAGGATACGGCTGCTGAAGGGCCAACCTCTGAGTACGCCTGCTCTTCCTAGCTCCTCTGTCTTAGCTGGGCATTCATGATCAAATTCTCAGGCCATGTAGTGTCCATCACTCACAGCCTCAATCATCCTGAGCTGAGAAATGTCCCCAAAATGAGAACATCCTCAAGGAGGGAAGCGTCATGTTCAAATTAACAGTAGAGAGCCGAAACTGAGCAACAGCTAACCCTAACCCGAGGAAAATGAACAAACGTGAGTTAAATGGCCTGAGTCACAGCCCTCAGGCACTGGACAGCACTGCCCTCTGGGCTCTATGTGTGTCAGAGTGCACACGGTGCCCCTTTGAAAGGCCTGGTGGCCTCTTCTCACCTCTGGACACAATGCTGAACTTGATGGTCAGTCCATGGACGCTGAGGAAGCAAACCCGGGAACTAACATAAGCCAAAACTCGTCAGTTGGGAGTTAACAGCACAGTCACTGTGCTTTCCACAGAAAGAGCTTTGCTCTAATAAAAAGCTCTTTGTTCCCCCTCAGTAATAAACCCCTGATTTCATTTTACAGGGTTCAGAACTAAGAAGAACCTTTAGGACCCAGGCCAGAAGACCTCCCCATTGATCCTCATGTTCCAGAAGGGTCCACTGCTTTCCTCTGATGGTCCCCACTCCAAGGGATGAGGACCCAAGAGGGCCAGTAGGACTGTCCACCTGCCCATGGCCAGGACCTGGAATTCCTGCCCAAACAGCCTCAGCCACACTTCCAAGGATGTGCACGCCTTTCCCCAGGTCTGCCCACCTTCCCAATGGGGCACCCAGGCCTGCAGACTGTGCAGATGGTAGTCACTTGTACCCATGCACATGACAGGGCGTGGGATTAGAGTGGGCATACAAGCTGGGGGGTACCCACACGTCGAGAGCCAGATGCTGCCGGTGCAGCACAGAGCAAGGGTTGGAAGACAAAGGGTGGGTGGGAGAGGTAGAAACCAAGGCCCTGTCAACAGAAGCCTGCTCTCCAAACACAGCTGCCTCCGGCTAACTCCAGGAAACCCAAGAATCGTAACGTGCCCCTTGCCTTCTAGGGCTTTAAGAGGGTATATTGTCAAGATAGGTGGGCACGGCATTTTATTTGACAGTTTCAGGGCTGAGTTCATTACTGTTGAAGTATTTCCCCATGCTGGACGTGGGTGTCCATTTGTGATCTTGCTCTATTCCACAAGTAACACCAAGACAGCTGCATTTCTCCGCTGCCCACCATCCTGCCCACCGTCCCGCCCATCTCAGCCTCCTCTGGTTGAGAGGTACTTCTGCCCTGCACTCCGCTGCATCTCGCAGGGCCCCGTGCAGGGTTTCAGGTGATGAATTCCAATTCGCTGGGCATTTCCCGCCCCCCACAACCCGCGTCCCTAGTGGCTTCCCCAGCTGGCTTTAAACTTGCATCTTGAAGCTTCTGGGTTTCGGCTCCTCATTGCTGTGCTCACCCCCTCCCCATCCTGGGTGGGAGCTGGCAGCCATGCCATCTTGCTCCCTCGGCTGTGACTCCTTCTAGAGGGCCTGCTTCACACCAGGCCCTCTGTGTGTTCCCAGGGGGCTGCCTCTATTCTGACCCCTGCCAACTGCTCGAATGCCTGCTCCTCCCCGCAGCAGTGTCTGCAGCCTCTCGGTTCTCATTCCTTAGCCCCCTCAGTTGCTCAGCCCATGGAACATTCGCCTCCTCACTGCAGCCTGCATCTTGTTTGTGAGGGACAGGGCCTCATCCCGTCCCCATGCTGGGGCTCTCTTCCTCCACCTCCCAGACATTGACTCTCTACCCCACTGGAGGGGGAAATCACAAGCAGAATAACCACTTCCCTTCTGCCAAACCTGACTCAGTTACGACCAGCCTCTGAGGCAGATGTTGCCATATTCACTGCCGATTTCACTTCAGTTTCCTGTCAACTTTATTTTTTTATTATAATTAAAATTGCCAAACAACTTTATTGGGTTACTAGGAATACGCCAGGATCAATACCATCTTTTGCCTCAGTCCACTTTCCAAATCTACAGATGAGTTCCTGAGATGACTAGGACTTCTGTTGTGTCAGTGTGTCTTTGTGCAGATGTTTTAATTCACAGGTGAGACTATTGTCCCCGTAGGCTGATGAAACGAGATGAGACTTTGAAAATGTGTGTTGGAATTTCACCACTTACTGTGCTGGAAAGATCCAGTCTCCAGTCCATGTTTGCAGGGAGGAAGGTTTGGAAGAAAGGGTATAAGTGCTTTGCCAAATAATAAATAAATAAGAGCCATTGATTACAGATGGGTGTCAAGAAGAACATCTAAGACTCAAAGCCATTTGGCCCTACAGTCAATACACTAGTTTACAGAGAAACACTGAAAACATTCCAGCTAAATCAGGAAAGAGGCCACGGCATCTGACAGGGTTCCACAGGGCCCAGGCCCATGAGACAAGAAAACCAGTGCTTTCTGTAAGAAAGGAACCCTTAGAATTGCTTTTGAGATTGATAGATTTGAGGAAACAGTAAAACTTTTATATTTAAAAAAAAAAATGACAGCATAAAGAAAGAAATAAGCGCTGGGAAATGTTTGGAGCCTATGTAAAGACTAAAGATTAAAAATCAAATACCCAAGAATAAAAAGAGGGAAAAAAAACCTAGAGCATATACAGAAGAGGAGGTTCGAGTGGCCAATAAATGCTCAGCCTCTCCAGGCATAGGGGAAACATAAGGGAAACAAACCTCAACACACCCTTCCCAAAGCACCCCACACGCGGCTGCCTTGCCTCCCGACTGGAGCACTGAGGTCTGGCTGAGGCTCTCGCTCCTCTGCCCCCAGCTGAGGATCTGGAGCAGAGGCCACACAGACGGCACCCTGGGGAGGTTTGCTGACCGTGCATCAGATTAGGGGTTCATGAGAAGCAAAAAAATGTTGAAATCTCTATCCGGTTAAGCCTGGGAGACGGTATGGGTCTCCAGTGGCTGCTGCCTATGGCTTCTTCACCCCACACTCATGTTCCATTGGTGATCGAACTCTTCAAACAATTGGTTGGATTTTCCAGCTACCTGCTTCTCTTAAGAAACTGCAGCCCCGGCTCTTTTGCAGATACCATCAGGCTATACCTCCACCCTCTCTTCCGTGAGGTTTGGTTTCCTTGTTCCTGCTGCTGCCTCCTCGTTGCTTTTTGACTTGGGACTCTGGCCTGCACTGCTGGTCCACCGTGGGAGGACCCAGCTCTCAGCCGTTGTCTCCCTGGGTGTTTTTGTTCCCTGAGAGGTTTCCAAGGCTCTGAGTGCCTCGTCTAACTACCTCTTCTGTATAGGATCGCAGAGCTTTTCCAACACTGCCAGCCCACGGAGCCCTCCACGCAGTCACACTCAGCTCGTCTGGACAGCGTCCTGCTGGGTGGCGCGATTGTGCCCAGCACATGGTCAACACCCCTTCTCTAGCCCCTGTGCTTTTCTCTTACATTCACAGACTTTCCTGTCTCCAAGGATGACAGTGTGGCGTAGTGAGTCTGCATGACAGAGACCACCCTACTCTCAGTGTCCCTGCCACCCCGACTCTGCAGCCACAGCCCGCATTTTAGGTGTTTGCTATGGCAGCTTCCCTCTTCCCACACCAACCTGTGGACCCTCGGGGTAGCCATGAGTTCTGCTCTCAACGCATCAGCCACATGGCCAAGAGAAAGCTGCACCTCTCGCTCTCACAACATGCGGTGTGAGTTTCCCAGTCCTCAAGAGCAACCATCTCAGAAATGGAGCTTCCTGTGCGCCACGATCTAGACTCAGAGCTTTGCCAACTACGGCAGCAAGTAGACCTGAAACTGCTCCCTGCCTCGTCTCCGGCTCAGCCCAGAAGGAAAAGAGTGCTTCTGCTCACAGTCCACAGGCCCACACTGGCCCTGTGGTTCCACGTAGCCAGCAGATGGAGGATATGAAGCCTGCGGCTCTCTGTGACCACTCAATGGCTTCAAAAACTCCCTTGAAAACAAATATTTTTTAATCCCCTTGAGCTTGCTTGAAAGAGATGATCATAGTTTTAGCTGCCTACACATGTAATCTCTCTATTCACTTTCTAGGGCTGCTAAAACAAAATACCACAACCTGGTTGACTTAAACAACAGAAATTTATTTTGTCACAGTCCTTCAGTCTGAAGGCCAAGCTCGAGGTATTTGCAGTTCTGGTCTCTCACCCTCTCACTGTGTCCTCACACAGCCGTCTCTGTGCGGGTCTATCCCTCATGTCTCTTCCTCTCCTTGGGAAGATCATATTGGACAAGGGCTCCACCTTTATGATAGCCTTTAACCCTGATGACCTCATGAAAGGTCCCATGTATAGTCACATTTGGGTTTATACTGAGGTTAGAACTTCACCATGTGACTCTGAGAAAGGTGGGTGATTCCAATTATAGCAGTTTCAAAACAATGAGTTTAGTGTCATAACCCTCATATGAAAGAAAAGTAAGCGAATTTATGATGCTGTCCTCTGTATCTCTGTGTGTAGTCTTGGGTGCCTCTTCAACAGAAGATATCTTGAAGTCAGTTGCTTGCATCCATTTACAACAAAATATTTAGATTTAAAAAAAGAAAGAAAATAAGAAGCCAACAAAATTGAAAAAAAAAAAAAAAAAAGAAAACTGGCAGCAGCATGAATAATACTAGAAAAACCTCTTAGGATAAGTACGAGACCAGAACTGTTTGTATAAGGCAAACAAAGTTGGACCAAACAGGAATGAATGGCAAGATCAGTTGCACACCATCAGTGTGGAAGAAACGAGGGGAACAGGGTATTCTCACAAACGAGCCGCACTGTACCTACAAGAGCAGGGCAGGAATAGTCCTCCTGCTATGACGCGGGATGACGTAGAGAAAATGCCATCGTCCCTCCAGAGACCGCCCCCATGCTGAAGCATAATCTGTCTTATATTTTACAATCCTCTAGACATCGAAGGCCTTTAGAGGGAGGTGGAGAATACAGAATGTTTTTTTTATTTTTTTACTTATTTATTTTTTTGGTGCAGCTAGGGATTACACCCAGGCTTTGTGCATGTGAGGCAAGCACTCTACCAACTGAGTATATCCTCAGGCCTGGAATGGTTTTTAAAAGGAACTTCAATGTAAAAGAGTGAAGAGGAGCCGGGCGCGGTGGTGCAAGCCTGTAATCCCAGCACTTAGGGAGGCTGAGACAGGAGAACCGCGAGTTCAAAGCCAGCCTCAGCAACGGGGAGGTGCTAAGCAACTCAGTGAGACCCTGTCTCTACATAAAGCACAAAATAGGGCTGGGGATGTGGCTCAGTGGTCGAGAGCCCCTGAGTTCAATCTCCAGTACAAAAAAAAAAAAAAGAGTGAAGAGAACCAGTGTGCTAGGTGTCCAGAGACAGCATCAGAGTAACGGCGAACAGCAGCAGAAGGCCCAGAAACAGGACTAACTGCACCTGAGGCTTCAGGGTGGGTGCGATGTCTACCACTACGCCACACGCTCAAACACATGGGACGAAACTCCTGTGAGGAACAGCTTACTTGAAATTCAGGAGACCTTCATGCTTCACGTGACTGCATTCCATGATATTTGATTCTAGGTCTGTTCAAAAAAAAATCTTATTTTCTCTATTGCACGTGAATGTTACAGTGACGGAGTAGCTCCAATTTATGATTTTTGTGATTTACACACCAACAGCACTGTTGCTATCCATGAATAAATTTTCTGGAATGGTGAATAATTCGTGTTGAGGTTCCAGAAGCATAATCTTCACTGCACTAATATGGTAGCTGTATTCCTGAAAAACTTGGTACATAATAAAATCTTGTGAAAACTAAATATTAACATGTACAACAGGTTCCTCACTTACAGGATTTTAAATAGGTGTTTCACCTACTTAAGTGCCTGCCTGGAATATTTAAAAATTATTCAGGACATAGAAAACTCTGGAACAACTTTCATATTCCTCATGGTGTAGGACAACAGCCAGGCATGGTTCCCCCCATTCAACCTCCGTGGACCACAGCTCCTGCCATCGATTTCAGAAACACTGCCTGGGGGACAGCACAGCCCTGTTGAGAACTTCTGTTCCAGGTCCACTGGGTCACAGTCCCTATGACCCGAATTTATCCCTCTCCTCCATGATTCCCAGCACATACCACTCTTAATCTTTCTTCCGGAATCTTCCAGAACAGAACTCACACCTCAAGCCTCCATACCTCTAGCCTCCATGCCTTTAACCCACGACACACTTTCCTCAGGTTTGTCTTTGCAAAATACGAATCTGGACTTCTGGTCAGCTGGTGTCTGGTTTCACATGGAAGACTAACCCTCCACCTTTTGCCTCCACCATGAGATAGCAAAGATAGGGTGAAAGAAAGTAGGAAAAATTGTGTTCACTGACCCCAGAGGGAAGAAGAGACGGTGGCAGATGCACAGGGAAATACGCAGTCACTCTGAGATCCTCAAGAGTCTCCACCTCTACTATGGTGGCAGGGGTGGTCTCAGCCAATGTGGAGACAGAGAGCAGACAGGCCCAGGAAGTCAAACCCAACTGTCCTGCCAGGGCCTTTCCCACCCACTAGCCCAAGTCAGGTGTCAGCACTGTGGAGGCCTCTGTGGAGCCATTCCCTACAGTGGGCAGGGAGAGCAACAGCACCTCGACCAAATTGCTAGCATATGGATCTGCAGCAGCTCTTCCAGCAGAGGTCCTGGGGTGCGGCAATGTGAGACTCTGGATGGGACGCCCTGCTGAGACCAGCAGAAGCAGCACACACCAAGAGGCAGGGACAGGCCAACCAGTGCTCAGGCACGGAGACGACTGAGGATGTATAAGAAGGGGCAGGTGAAAATACAGTGCTGATAATTTTCCATCATCGCAGAAGAGGTAATCCTCGCGCACAGTGCACACACCTGGCCACAGCCGGCAGAAACACGAACAGAGCAAGAAACGAGACGGTTCCAACGCAGTCCTATTCCTACATGGCATTCAGTGCACGATACAGGAAGCAGTGCACATCAGTAATTATTTTCAGCTTAGTCAGTTTAATGACAGTTCTATGAAAACAGAAACCTCCCTTCTCTTTTAATATGGTTGTATTCAGGGAATTTTTTGATGATTAAAAAATAATAAAAAATTTCACTATTTCCTGTAGAATTCCTATAATGTATGCTGTCTGAATCTTTGAGGTACTTTATAAAATGACCACTCTAAAATTTTCCAACCCATTTGAGGAAGTATCTCATTTTCTAAGCAGGAGGGCAAAATGCTCAAACACAACTTCAATTTAACTCTATACCAACAGATAAATCTCACTCTATGTTTTATGGAAAGTTAGTATAATTTGTAAAAAAGCAATAAAGACAATTCACACAGAGAAAACTCAAGAATCAATTAAAATAATTAGAACAAATTACTCGTGGCTTATCTGTGATCTGATGAAGAAATTTCAGCCAAATCCCTCCCCAGGAGAAAAATGAATCAAAGACAGCAGGGATTTTGTCAAGAGAAAGGAGGGGGGGAATCTGATTGGGAGAAGCAGTCCTCAGAAATTTTAGAAATTAAAATGTCAATCATAATTTAATGGCCACATAGAAAAAAATGTACCTGGCCCTAAAATCCACCTTTTTTCACTCAATCATAGGACCAATGGAAGGAAGTCTGAAACCATAGTCCTGCACAATCTCCTTGATCAATAAACTTCCTTAAACCTAGTTGTGGTTAATCTAAAGATAAAGTAAAAAAAAAATTCAAAAACCACAACTCAACCCCTTCCCAACTCAAACCCAGACAACATCAAAAGGGCAAGGTAGTCTCAGGTGAATTCCATCGAATTGAAGTCATGCCCAATCTGGAACAATTCAACTCTAAGAGGATGCTGAGCAATCAGCCATCTCCGAGACAAAACAGGCCTCCACGTCATTTTTATCCATGTTGAGAACACATTCAACAGAAGCAGAATTACAGATGACCCAGTGACTGAAGACAAGGCAGGATTTTTAAATAATTAATGTCAACAAATTAAAGAATAACATAGTATATAAACAGGTAGATTATTTTAAGAGAAAAGCACTTCATAAAATTGTATAATCAAACAAAATATATTTTAAATTTCAGAATTCATTGGAAGAGGCTAAGAGCAAAGTAGACACTATCCCTGGAAGAACACATGAACTTGAACTCCAGCCAATAAAAACTTGGTGAATTGAAGAAGACAATGAAGATAGTTTGGAAACAAAATAAAGAATCTGTGCTCCTTAAGAAATATGTAAGTGGCATCCTACATCTGTGAAGTTGCAGGAGAGAAATGGAGTGGAATAGAAAAATATGTGGAGAAAATGGCAACTATTTTGCAGAGTCAGTGGACAAAACCTTAAGATGCAGGAGGCTCAGAAAACCCCAAGCACAGTAAACATTTTAACAGAAACCACATCTACCCACAGCATAAACTGACAAATATCAAAGCTAAAGTTATCAGAGGAGCAGGAGGAGAAAGTGACAGTACTTCCATAGGAGCAATGATGAAAATAACCCATGACTTTTCCCAAGAGACAATGCCAGCCAGAATAAAGCTCAATGACATCAGGAAAGTCCAAGGAAAAATGCCATCCCACTGAAACTCCATATCCATCAAAAAGGCATACAAACATCAAAGTGAAATGAAATATTTTCACATACATGAAAGCTGAGAGAATTTCACTCTAAAAATGCTTAATGCAGTTCTGTAATTTGAAGGGAAACGCCATCATATGGCAACTTGGATTTACAAGGAAGAAGTCAAAAGCAGTAGAAATGTAAGTATAGAGGCAAATAAAAACACTCTTTTGAACTCTTTCAAAAATGATTGTATGAAGTAAAAATGATAAGACTACATTTTGGAGATTAGAACATTCATAGGAAGATAATACATGATGGTAAAGCAAGAGAGGAGAAGGTAAATGCAGGTTCTCACATCCTGTGTGAAGCAGCCAATATTAACTCAGCGTGGACTGTGGTAAAGATACGTATTGTAATATCTAAGGCAACCATTAATAGTAGAAAATAGGTCACACTGAAAATGTGAAGAAAGAAAACAAAACTAGAAGAAAGAAAATGAAACTTTATAAAACACTTGATAAAAATGAAACAAAACTTTTACTGAGTGTACAGCTGACCACTGGTTTGTAAACTGAAATATTTCTAGAGTTCCATCATGACTGTCCCAAGTCACCACACAGGGGCTTAGCAACACAAACACAGGACCTTTGCCTTCTGTAGGCTGACACAGTGTCACAGGGCTATCATGTCCCACAGCCACGCTCCTCTCTGAAGGGCCCAGGGGAGAATCTGCTTCAGCTTCTTGTCTTCTAGAGACCACCTGCCCTCCTGGGCCCTCGGCCCCTTCCTCCATCACCCATGCCAGCAGCTCCTTGGCCCTCTTTTTGATCATCACGTTCTCTCTGATCACAGCTGGGGAAGGTTCTCTGGCTGAGGATTTATGTGATTAGATTGGGCCACTTGAACAACATGTTCACATTAGGCCCTAAACCTTCATGGCATCTGCAAAGTCTCTTTTGTCACACGGGACAGAGAATTAACAAGTTCCAAGGATTAGGATAGGGACATCTTTGAGAGCTGCGATCCTGTCCCCACAGTTGGTAAGGCGGCAGCAGCACACAAATGCAGGCTCAAGTCTGGAAGAAGGAAGCCCACGTCGGCTTGGGTGTTGGATCAGCAATAGCACCATGATGGTATCAGTGCAGAGGCACCGAGACACATCAGATACCTGGTTCTCCCCTTGGACATAGGCCTAGGTGAGGGGAAAAGACACCTCATCCAAGAGGAGCAAGGACAAAAAGAAGGGGGAGGACACTGCTATGCAATGAAGCTGCAAACCAGAACAATCTGACAACATCTGAACCTCCCAGGGACAGAAGAACCTATAACCAGAATATTGATTTACTCAAAATTAATTTTATAAATAAATTAAAAAATATATACAATTTATAAATAAATAGAAATCTATAAATAAATTGTAATCAATCTATTATGGTATTTAAATTGATCCATCATATCCATAAAAAGAAGAACACATTAAGAAATTAAACTTGCAAAAATAACAAGGTTTTGCATAAACTGAGAAATTAAATTTTAGAAATTAAATTTTAGCATAAATCTCATAGGAATATAGTAAAGGGAAACCATGGAAAGAATGCAGAAGTCATTTTTAAAGAGATAAAAATGCAATGGGATGAAATCAAGTAAAACTGTCGTCATCAGTTGGATGACGATGTAATTATAAAATCTAAAGCAAATAACAGACTGCCTTTCAAAGGAACACAAGTTAAACTCGCAGTCAGCACAGAAATAGCATTGCTACAGTAGATCAGGGCAATACAGAAGAAGAAAAATTATAGAACAATTACACTTATGGACAAAGATACAAAAGTCCTCCTTAAAATATAGCAAAACAGATTTAGCACTCTAATTTAAAAAGTAGCTCACAAGCAAATGTTTCACCCGAGGAATGCAAAAATGGTTTGTCTTCAAAATGGTTAGTCTATTAAATTTAATGTGCCACTTTAATAGAATAAAAGGGAAATTTATCAACAGTTACATGTAGTGACTGAAGACCAAAAATCATGTGGCAGATGTAATCTCACTGTATTAAAACAAAAAACTACTAGCAAAGAATGGACTGGAATTTTTCTAACCTGATACATTATTGAGGGTCCAGTCAGGAAAATGGCTCTCTGGCCCATACCAGAGTCCTGTGAAGGGATTTAGCATAGGGAACTAGTTTAAAGGTAGAAAGGGAGCTTAAAGCAAAAAAAGGTGACAGTAATGCAGCTATTTGTCCCTGTGGAAGAATGAGAGGAGGACACACCAAAAGCCACCAGGCATGAGCTAGATGAGGACAGATGCTGCCTGCTATGGTTAGCCCCATGACACCAGGGACCAGCTAGTGGGAGCCGGTGCCAAGGAGCAGGTGGAGCTGGACAACCACCTGGAGTACCAAAGCTGAGGTGGAAGCTCCTGACCGCTCCCATCTTCCAGTCTCCTCTAGAGGCACTGCTTCTCTAAACACGGCCAAAACCCAGCTGGGAGGGTCTGGAGTGTCTGTTGGCAGGAAAATGGCGCAGATCTGAGAGCAAGGAGACTGACGACCTCGTACCTGCTAAAGAATGCTTACCAACAGGGCCAACAAGCCAGACACAAGACCAGAAAACACAGGCCCAACATGCCCACTTCTATGCATCGCGCTTTAGAAGACCCAGAAAAACAAGTGAAAAGGAACACGAGACAAAACCCTCATCTGCTGACAGCACGACTGTTCACAGAGAAAAGTCAAGAGAATTCTCAGACATATCACTCAAATTAATGAGGCTTCAGAAGGGTTGCTGAACAGGAAGTCAACAAATAAAAATTGCCTTTTTATTATCATTAATAAACAAGTAGAAAATGTAATAGAAAAGATACCATTCATCATAGCAATAAAATCTAAACAACATCCAAAATTAACTAACAAAAAGCATGAGAACTTTATAGAGAATGTGGCAGTCATTATTAATGTGTGATGAAAGGTAGTGCCATTATATTTAGGGGTGACAGGATTCAAGACTTTAAAAATGTCAAATGTCTGAAACTTAATACATAATGCAATTCTAATCAAAATTACAACAGAATGGTTTCATCCAACTTGACACTCAGATCCTAAAATCATATGAAAGATCACAGAGCAAGAATAATAAATAAAAATTAATGAACGAAAACTAAAGAACAGACACTAAGACGATTATTTTAAATTATTCCCATGTAAGTTGGGACACATTGACAGAAACAAACTAGCAGATTAGGAACAGAATAACATCCAGAAAACAGACACAGGGCCACGTAGACTTGCTGTGTGGGGCAGGTGGCACTGCAGGAGCTCAATAAATGGAGCTAGGAAACTGGTTATTCAATGGTGAAAGTTCGACCACATGTACACCCTATATATACCGCACACCAAAATAAAGGCCAAAGGAAGAAAACTGAAATGTTAAAAATAAAATTTGTAGGCATTTGAAAAAGAAAATAATAGTGTTATGGCCTTAAACAATACAAATTGCACAAGTCACAAAGACAGCTATTAATAAATTTGACACTCACAGAAACTTCAGTACAGGAGACGCTGAAGACTAGGAGAACTTCTTTTCCACATGTACTAATGATAAAGGGTTAGTACCTAGAATAAATACCAGAATTCCTAAAAGTTAATAAGAAATATTAAGAATTAGATTTAAAAATAGATAAAGCATTGGAAAATATACAAGTCATAGAACAGGAAATCTAAGAAGCTAACAAATATGTGAAAAGTTGATTAAACTGACCAAAAAGAATAAGAACACAAATAAAATAGTGAGATACCATTCTCCACCCACCAAATTAACAAATGCATGCTAATCTGTCAATACCAAAGTTTGCTAAGTTGAAAAGCAATCACTGGACTATAAAACTGATACACACATCTTGAGTTGCTACTTGGCATGATCTAATAAAATTGGCAGCTTACATGCTGTGTGTGCTAGTTGGTTATTGCTGTGATACAGCTGTGTAACAAAATACTCCAACACTGGGTGGTATAAAGCAATAACTACACTCACAGCTCAGTGAAAAAGTAGATAAATGTTTCAGTATATTCACATAATAGACTGCTAGGTGGCAGTTTAAAGGAATGAACTGAAGCTATCTGTATCAACACAAACAAATATCTAATATACAAGGCAGAGAGAAATAAACAAGTTATAAAGAATAACATTAAGCATAATGCTATTTATATGAAGTATAAAACCATGAAAAATATTCCAGGTTAAGACTAAATACATAGTAAAATTACAAAGTCATGCATAAAGGAAATAGACAATAAATTCAAGATAGTGATTACTTTGAAGAAGAAGAAAGGGAAATAAAACCAGAAGATCTGATTTTAGAGAAACGGGGACTCAACTTTGATGCTTAATATCTTTCTTTTTGTATTTAAGGGAAGATAGCTGAAGAAAGTACAGCAATATCTTAAGTTTTGTTAAAGTTTAGTTACATGTACAATGTAAGTTTGTTACATGTCAATAATTAATATTATTCTCTATATCTGAAATATTTCCCGATTTCAAAAAGAAAATAATTATATGTGGTCATGCCCTAAAATAAAATACAAGAACTTATATAATAGTGAGAATTTTCAAAGACTATAAGAAAATGTAAACAGTTATTGAGAAAATCTTTTTTTTTTTTTTTTTGGTACTGGAGATTGAACTCAGGGGCACTTGACCACCGAGCCACATCCCCAGCCCTATTCTGTGTTTTATGTAGAGACAGGGTCTCACTGAGTTGCTTAGCACCTCGCCATTGCTGAGGCTGGCTTTGAACTCGTGATTCTCCTGTCTCAGCCTCCCTAAGTGCTAGGATTACAGGTGTGTGCCACTGTGCCCAGCAAAAATATTTCCTTCTTTAGTGAGCATTTGATTATAGTCTTTTAGTCTGCTTTTTGGAAACCCAGGGCCTCCACTACCACTGAGCTACATCCCTTCCCCTGAAAAAATATGCCTGAATTCTTAATTTACATTGTTGTTGTTATAATAAAAATTTTGTAATTTTTATTATAAGTAACTATATAATATGCCTAAGCAGGCGCCGTGACACATTCCTGTAATCCCAGCAGCTCCAGAGGCTGAGGCAGGAGGATCTAGAGTTCAAAGCCAGCCTCAGCTATGGCGAGGCGCTAAGCAACTCAGTGAGACCCTGTCTCTACATAAAACACAAAATAGGGCTGGGGATGTGGCTCAGTGGTCGAGTGCCCCTGAGTTCAATCCCAGGTACCAAAAACAAAAAACCAAAAACGTCTATAGATTCAATTAGAAAGTCATCTGGGCTTATGATTGTTTTGATTTTTAGCTCCTCCCAACCCCTGTCAAAAAAATTAGTTGCTGTGCAGTGCATTCTAGTAGATTTAGTTCAACCTTAGATACTTCCTATCAGATAAATTAATTCAGATAATCAACAGATGCGTCTACACAAAAGACAATCGTTTTCTTAGAAATTTTTAGAGGCATCGTTTGCTTTTTGCTTGGCACACCTGACCATGCTCCTTAGCAGATTCAGTCTTTCCACAATATTTAAGTAAATTTTAAATTGGAACCACTTACGGCAAGTGACCTTCGTGGCCCTGTGTGTGTATTACAGCAGCCCCTCAGGCAGGCAGATTGGCTGAGACTGAAGTTCGACCTTCGGGAGGGCGGTGGTTAATCCGCAGGGCACTCTGCGGCTCTCTCGGTCATCTGCGCTGGAACCCGCGGGCAGGCAGCGCTCGTCTGCCCTTACAAAGACCTAGGTAATCGTTTGAGGTCCTGCTGGGGAAGCTCTCCAGGTGCCTGTCCTGGCTCGAGGGCCTCATTTAAGGTCCGACTGAGCAACTGGCAGAAGAGGACACACCAGGGACCTAAAAAGAGCCACGCTCGGACGAGGCAGCCACGGTGCGGAGCAGGCTGGCGAGGACGCTGGGGGACTGGGTGGCCCGGGGAGCCACCACACACGCAGCGGTGCTCAGCTTCAGAAAGAAAGCCATCAGGACTGAGCAGAGCCGCAGCGCAGACCAGGTGAAGGGCGGAGCTCCACGCCAGGTAACGGCCGGACAGGCCAGGACAGGCCAGGACAGGCCAGGTAACGGCCGGACGGGCCAGGACAGGCCAGGACAGGCCAGGTAACGGCCGGACGGGCCAGGACAGGCCAGGACACAGAAGGAAAAGAACTGTGAGCAGAACGGTGCGCAGCGCGGGGCGTGGGGTAGGGCGGAGGCGGCGCCCAGCGGCTGTGGGTCACTTGTCCCCCAGATCGCCACCGAGGCCGCGCGTGCCAGGCAGGCGCTGCGCTGTGCGGGACCCTCCTCCCGCTTTCTCCCAGGCCGCCGGACTCGGGACCTCGCATTTGCAGCGAAACTGTTGCAAGTCAGCCAAACACTGGTAAGAAAGACCATTGCTGGTTAGGATTGGGGATTAGAGGAAAGAATCAAATATTTTACCTTTGTAACATTTGGTACTATTTGATTTTATTATTATGAGCTTATATGAGTTTAGTCATAATTTATAATCACATCATCTCTTACCAAGAAGTTAATAAAATTATTGCTGTACAGTCAGGTTTTCAGATGTGTAGGCTGAGCCTTCAGATATTAAGTGACATATAAATTCATATGTCATATTAGTGTTAGAGCCAATTGTAGAATGCAGGTCTCCCAATTAGCATTTTGTATTATTTGCTTTGCTCTGTCTACATCTTTTGATCAGAAGGTATATTGTAAACACTATCACACTCAGTGGGATATGGCAACAATCTCAAATTTGGAAAACCGAAGGAGAAAACTTTCAGATATGTTTTAAAAGTTGTTTGGAAGGCATGTTTTTACCATGGTACATTTGAGGACCGAAAACCTTCCTTGGATTTAATAATCTTACTTATATCTGAAATACTCCAAGATAATGGGACCAGCATGGAGTCAACATTGAGAAGCATATTATTTGATAGCTTTTATTGTATAAGTGACACAAACATCAAAGCCTACCTAGTTCACTAAAAATGTTTCTAAGTTGCCTCCAAAAATGTCTCCAAGATGTGGGAAACAAACCTTCCTTGCCCAGCCTTGCTCTCCAGCTGGGCTTCACATCAGGCTTTCCCATCCCCTCCCCTCCTGGGCACCGGGCATGGTCCTCCTCCCTCTTCCCACTGTGCTTTCCTGGGGACTTCCTCTGCTGATTTAATCAATATCACTGCACTGAGGATCCCGCCCCGCAAGGCTCTCAACTCCAGCTGCTGATTCCAGGTTCCCTTCTACTTGACCTCCACATCTTCAGTCTTCACCCATCTGTTCTGTGATCTTTTATGGAATTGTATTTCTTGATTATCACACCTAGTCTGATGAAATTAAAATTTTGAACCTCTGTATTTGACAGCCACAAAAATACCATTGCCTGTTTCCTTCAATTTTCATTTTACTTAATATTGGTCAAAATTAAATTGGAATGTTGGAAATGAGTAGAATGTACAGATTCCTGGATTCTCAGAAGGCAGTCAGGCAAACTCCTGGCAGAGGGCAAGGGATGACGTCGGAGGCACGAAAAGTGGGAAATTTGGCAAGTAGGTAAAGTTTGGCATTAAGGTTTCAGGAGTAAGAAAAAAAAAATCCAGATGTAAAACAAACCAACCAGACTGGCAAGAAATCTATAGCAATCACAAGTGTAGCAATGTTGATTGCCAGTGTTCTTGGCCTACTTAGCATCTCTTTCGGGGTGGGGGGCGGGTTCCTTACTCTTTTTCTTTCCAATGCTCCTCTTTTCCCTCCTTCTTTCATAATATGCATCCCCTTGAAATGGCCTTGCTTCCATGCCATTCATTTTTAGTTAGAAGCCCTGTTAACTTCCATAAAGTACAGCGCTTTGTGCTACAACATATAATTTTATACAGCAAAGAAATAGCACAATGTATTTATGATAAATTATGAGGATCTTACAGTAATCAAAGAAAAGTTGTTTTGTTTTTCTCTGAAACTGGCTGAAATTTCACATAAAATCTCTCTACAACTTATAGCACAATGGAGTAGTTATTAGTTTCTTAAAGCAGTCTTAGGAAATCACCAGCATGGTGTGAATATGTGACAATTAAAGTCACATGTGGGCAAATAGCTGAGAGATGCCACGGTGTGAAGCCCTGCTGGTCCCCTTTCCTTCCCTAGGCCGGGCTTGGCAAGGCACCCTGACTCTCAGAAGTTCTTTGATCTGCCACATGATTTCATGAGTCCCCTCCAAACACGGTTAACGTACCAAAAATCATAGTGCTGATCTCCACGTCCTTTTGTTGTTCAAACCAAATGTCCAGGATTTCACTACCACAAGAATATTTTACTGAATGATCTCTATGTGTTAGTATTTCAGCCACTGACCTGTTACCAAAATTGGGGTGGGAGGTGCTTAGCAACTACATCCAATTTCTTCTTACTGCCTGAAGGCCTTGGGGTCTGTGAGGAGAACAACATGAGAAATATTGATAAACATAGGATACTTTTAGTGGATACAGAATTGAATTTCTACACACTTAAATGATTGCCTTTGTTAGGTTTCTCTGGCTGCAGGAAACAGAGTGTGACTCTTGGTAACTTGGAGGGAAAGGAGGAACACACTGGACTTCTGTAATGTCGAAACATTGAAAGGGAAGCTGCAGAACAGGCTTCAGAAAGGACTGGAACCTGGGAAGCTCGAGTTCTTAGCAGTAGAAATTAATAGAATGTCTCTTGAGAATCTCTGGACCAAGAATAAATCATTCTGGACTGGGAGACCGTGTTGGATGGCTGGGAGAAGACGGAGTTCCAGCAAAGGCACTGAAGGCGGCCCCAGAGCACAGCCAGTGGCCCGGATGCTGGGCAAAGCCAAACCACATTCACATGGTGAGGCCATCACAGCCTAAGGGCCAAGGGAAGCAGAGGTTCCAGGGAGATCCAGGGTCAAAGCAGGGCCAGCGTTCTGTCCGGCATTCACCTGCTTTATTCTTCCCAATATGAACCCAAGAGCACAGAACATCTTTAGAGAGCAACGAGATATACCTCAGGTGTCTGCCATTTTACAAAATGCTACTTTGTAAAAACCTTCCTCCTTTGGACACAGAAAGATCATATAACTTTCATGTTGGAAGTGGTTGGTATTTTTATGTCATCTATATAATAACACTCTGTGAACCTTTGTCTTTCCACAGTACAACTTAAAATGCCAAGTGGGTCACGTTTTACAAAAGCAAAGTTACCTCATGCCATTAAACTGATGAGACAATTAAATGCAGAGATTAGCACAATTACAATCAATTAATAACTGTTTTAATATTCTGTCTCCAAATCAGTATTTCCATATAATAATAGTGGAATGTGAGCATAGTCATGTATTAAATGCCAAGTTGATTAATCACCTTCAAGGTGCTGATTTAAATGCCAAAAGAATTAACAAGGCCTCTCATTGATCAAGAATTGATGGCATTTTCTAAAGAAGAGATTTAGAAATTACTTTTCTGAACATACTCTCAGCAATCATTCGAACTTTCAGATTCCGCCCTCCCGAGGGTCGCCTCACAGAAGCGTGCGGTGCTGCGGCGCCCGCAGAGGGGCACGCAGGTCCACTTTTCTCCCAGGAAAGCACGACCTTAACTCTGGAAGCGCTGCTGGATGGGCCCTTATTTTGTACACGAAGTTAGGTCTCAACTGTAGCATAGTTTGAAATTCCAATTCATCTAATGTAAGCTTCAAGCTGGAGGGGAGGTTCCCCCCAGAGGCTCGCTTTCAGGGGAGTTTTAGGAGCTAACTCATCCTGAGGCAGGCCAAGTGCAAGGAAAGGAGGGCTCTGGCAGGGATCATTCTGGTGCAGTCCCTGAAGACTTCCCGCCCTGGTGGTTGGGCCTGGATCTCAGGGGGTCCGTGATGTCTGTGATGTGCATCCCCAGCTTTTGTAGAAGTGAAGTGACTAACCAGATGACTTTGAGCTCGTCAGAGGTGATGCACGGTGTAGGCCTAGCCTATTTGCATGAATGGTTGAAGGCACTGAATTTTGTCTGGCTGGTGGCAGAAGAGGAACAGATGCAGAGCACAGGAGGGATTGGACACACCACTGCTGGCTGTGGAGGGGGCCAGGGCCAAGGATTGGACCGAGGCCAGAGGAGGAGAGCTGCCACCAAGGGAATATGGACCTGGGTCCTGTAGCCGCAGTGGAGTGGACTCTGCCTACAACCTGGATATCCTAGAAACCAGCTCTTCCTCACATTCAGCTGAGAGCCCAGCTGGGCTGACACCTTGTTTTAGCCTGGAGGGACCCAAACAGAGAACCCAGTAAAGCCTGCCCAGGTCTTAAGACGGGGCTATTATAGAGTTGTTTCAAATTGCTGGGTTTGTCATAATTTGTTACACCTTAATTGAAACTTGCACCTGGACCTAACCCGAAAGTGTCCTTTACCAAAAAGGATGGCATGGCACTGTCAGTCTTTGAGTTTGTCTTTTAGCCCAAATGAGTCTCTGGATTCATATTTCAATCCTGTAGGAAAGAGAAGGATATTTTGGGTAACCGCAGCTGCCAACTCCATCACTTGATCTAGGTTGGACAGATGTGGACAGAAAAGGTGAATGGCTCTGAATACATTTTTCTGGAAAATAATCCAGGAAAACAGTTGGAGGAAGAATGTAATAAGACTGACAAAATCTTGATGATTTTTAAATATATGTTAAAGTTCCCATGAGAGTGTGCCGATATTTTCCACATAAGTATTTCTACATAACATGTATGTCTGTATGATGGCACATGTGTCTAAATATAACATGGATTTCAAATTGTGGGGTTTGGTTTTGTTTTTTGTTTTGTTTTGTTTGGCACCAGGGATTGAACTCAGGGGCACTCGACCACTGAGCCACATCCCCAGCCCTATTTTGTGTTTTATGTAGAGACAGGGTCTCACTGAGTTGCTTAGTGCCTCGCCATTGCTGAGGCTGGCTTTGAACTTACGATCCTCCTGTCTCAGCCTCCCTAAGTGCTGGGATTATAGGCATGCACCACTGCGCCCTGCCATTTTATTTATTTGTTTTTATCAAATTGTGTTTTAAAATATCCAAACAGTAGTGAGAAATGCCCAGGGGCCGAAATCATGAGTTCCTAATGGGCAGAAGGCAGGTGTGATGGGCAGGGAAAGCACAGCCTCCAGCAGGTCTTTGCTGGTTTGCAGGAGACCACTGCCAAAAAGCAGGTAGCTTAAGAATCCCTCTGTACACCCAGGCTGTGGGCAAGCTCTGGGCAGATGGCCAGAGTGGTACTCTGGGAGGCTGCAAGGGAGACAGCCTGCTGCTCTCCACCCCGCCCTTGCTTATGCCACATACAGGACAGTAAACTCCAGAGCACACGCAGGAGCAGGGCCTGGAGGTGACAGAGACGAAATGCAGAACCCAAGTGTCTGCCAAACCCAGGAGGCACACAGAGACCTTTGTAGCTAGTTATATATCGGGCGCTGCAGGGTACCCTGCCTCTGCCTCCTAATGGCTCAGACAGGCTGATCTCAGCAGCATGGGCGTAGACCTACAGGGAAGGGAAGTTTCAAGTCCAAAGACAGCAACTTAAAGAAAAAAAGTCATGGAAGTCAGGCACCAAAGAGAAGTAGAATAAAGGATAAATATCATGCAATGAAGTGAATTAATAGGACAAAAAAAGAAAAATTTAAATGAAGCATAGCATTCTTACATGATGTGAAAGTATAGTACTTTTATGAAAAGATAGCAGATTCATTATAAAATATGTGTTTTTCCAAAGTAACAATACAGTATACATCTTTTAGCAATAATATTTGCTTTTTTGGAATAATTGTATGTATATATAATAGGAAAAGCAAATAAATTATGTTAGCATCATTAGCTATTCCAGTTGGTGGAATAGAAAATAAAATCAAAAAAGTACCTTATGATATTCTGCAAAAAAAAAAAAAACCTACTCAAAAAGCTCCTTTGAACTGGAAGAATCAATAGCGTTTCCTAGTTCTAGCTATTTAAAAGGCACAGATGCAATGACAACCCAATGGCAGCGAAAATTCTTAGGATCAGATTGTGTTCTCTATGTACCTTTTCTCACTGAAAGGAACCATTTTAAAATTTCCTTTCAAAATGTCCAGTTGTGAGTCTGGGCTTGAGAAAAAGCCGGAACACATTGCTATGCTGGAGAGCAAGGACACCCCCATCAGCTGGAGAGCAAGGACACCCCCATCAGCTGGAGAGCAAGGACACCTCCATCAGCGAATACCAGTGTCCTTTCAGTACAGACAAATTTTCACTGGCTAAAGAACAGAGATTTTAATATACATTTAAAAAAATGCACACACCAACACTTGCACATATATATTACATATGTAGAGCGAGATGGATAGATAGTGTGTAGAAACAGATAAAACAAATAAAAATGATCGTTCTTGAGATTGGATGATAGTCACTTGTGGTTTAACTAGCCACACACACACACACATACACACACACAGAGTTTTAATATCTCACTGGGAGTGCAGCACCAAAAGTGCAAGAAAGAGAGTAGATTGAAGTATTTCAAAAACTTCACTGGGATTGCAAATAAAAGACTAAAGAAAATAGAAGGGGAAATACTAGAAATTTCTGTTTTATTTCAGAACCTAAAAAAGATGAAACTATTTTTAAAGTGTGGAGTAGAATAAATGAAAAAGATCCATTCCCTGGCCTCATCATGGTGAAATTTCAGGACATTGAAAGGATCTGAAAATCCTACAGAGAGGAAAAGACACATGCCCTGTCGAGAAGCAGTAATTGACATGACATGGACCTTCTCATTGATAAGGATGGATTTGACGCTGGCAAATGTAATTACACGCTACAGTCATAAAAAAACTGTTCATTACTAATAATTACATAGGTTTTTTTCCTTCCAAAGCTGTAAAGTAGCATAGTAAAAAGTAAAAGGATGTAAGTCACTGTGGCATTACATCCCACCACGTGGTGCTGTGGTAAGGGGACAGCCAAGCTGCAGAATGTTTTGCAGCACATGGCCACATGGTTGACTATGTGGGGAAAATATTATGTAAATGAAAAGAATTATGGCCTAGTTCTCACAAATGTCCTCAAGATAGCCTTGGGGGAGACTCTGTTTTTCTGCATTTCAATCTCAGGAATCTCCAAATTCAGTAACTTTTAATGTGAACTTTGGGGCCGAAGAGAGAAATCTCAGTATTGCATTTTAATGCTATTTAGGGCAACAGATGCTAATTTCAGCTCACTCATACCTTCCTTGGTACTTCTGCATGTAACCACTCAGAAGGCAAATGTGTGCAAGTCACAGGACCACTAGGGACAGTGACACGACTTCCCTGTGTATGAGTACACATTAGGTACGATTGAGAACCTTATAATATATGTGACAGCATTTGTAGCAGAGTGCCCTGGAGCTAATTCTGCCCGGGCAGGATAGCACTACGATTCTCTTACTTTGCCAAGAAACATTGTCTTATGTCATTAAATAGGAATTAAGTCTATATGAGCTACTTTTTTGAAGCATGAGAAAGAATCTTAAAATTCTCCCTTAAAGAAAGACAACTGCTCAGTTGTAGATAGAGCCCTCATTTGAGATATTAGTCAGTTATTCATTTTCATAGAACATGTTTTCTATTGGAGAGGAAATCTAGGACTAGATGTTCCAAAACCAATTCATAAATTTTCTACAAAACATTCCTTTGTCCAGCCTTCATCTTTTCCTTCCAAAAAGTTAGTGTATTTGATTTACAACAACTTTATAGAGAATTTTAATAGCCATTTGGACCTTAATTACCCCAAACCATACAAACATCCCCAGAGAAAGAACACACAGGTAGTGAGGCTAGTTGAAGCTGAAATGGCCTCTCTGGAGAAAGAGAGTACTGGCTGTGAGGTCAGCTGACTTCCACAGTGTCCTTGCTCTGGCCATGACTGACTGCAAGCTGCCATGATGTCTAAACCTTCCTGAGTCCGCCCTCCAGAGCCAGGGTGGGCCAGTTCTGCCCATGAGTTGTGGAAATGCTTTTGAGCCAACCACCATGAACTATGATAGTGTCTGCATCTTTGCTAATCTGATTGTGCAGCTTAAGAGGTATGATTTATGGCAAATGATTCTTCATTTCTGTTCAGTTATCCTTTGTCTTGCATCAGAGTCATCCTGTCTTACCATCAGATCCCAGCAACAGAGATGTTAGGCTATAATTGAACAAAAAAAATAAAACATCGACCACTCAGTGTTAGGAAATTGCAGCATAAAGATGGATTTTAAAGACATATTTCAAGGGCCCTTTTGAAAGCAGAGCCAGGAAGCCCTGAGTAGGTCTCTGTGTTGGTGTGGTCTGTTGTAGGTATGGGATCGTAACCCTCACCTGCCTACTCTGTTCAGCCCTGAGAACAACTCGTCAAGCTGTGTTCCACAAACACAACCGTCACGTCGTAACAACAGGGTTTTTTCCTTCTAAAGCAGGCAGCAGCTCTTACAGATGTGAGGAATGTCATTCTGCTGCCCTCCCAACTGGGGTGACTCACAAAAGCTTCGTATGACTTTTGAATGGGAGATAAGATTTTATTAGCATTTTCTCTCAATGTAGAAATGGGCTCCTTTATAGGGTGAAATTAGAGAGCATGAAACCCCATTTCTCCCCAACTTATCGTACCATCTAATTGCTATTCAAGTCTGTGAGATAGGATATCATTTTCAAAAAGTTGGAAAATTTCATTCTTTTTGGTTTTATGCACCGTACCAAACAACACACGCACACATACACACACACAGGAACATGTGGGAAATTGTCTACTCACCACACCAACCCTCAAAAGAACTTTCAGTTTTAAATATAGAATTTTAAGAATGAGGAAATTTCAGGTGCTACCTCAAACATTGACTGGCACTGTCAGCTGTACTGATACTGTCACGGAATTTTGTAACGAGGACAGTGTTCCTCCTCCGGGAAGAGCAAATCAAGCTAAGGGCGAGCAAGCAGACTGCAGATGGGGACCTGTTGAGCACACATGTGCTCATTCACACAGAGCCTTCTGAATTTCATTTCTTAAAGTTGATTAGCACTATGTTTTACTAGTAGGAATAGCCTGAAATACCAGCACAGTTAAGATCTAAATGAGATAGGACAGCCGAGCGGTGATGGATATTGATCTGCTGTTGGTGGGCCTTGTATTCAACCTGTGTTCCATCATGCTTTATCATCCTTCTGGGCAATCTGTAAAAATATTTTGATGAAACAAATTACCTCATTTTTAAATATAACCACACTTTTGGACGCTCATACTTGAGAATTTAATCAATTCAACAAACAATAAAATCCTTACCATGCACTAAGCACTGTGCCTACTTTGGAAGGAGTCCTGGGCATAGAAGTACTTGAGCTAAGTGTCATGAAATATTTTTACCCTTTTTCCCAGTGTAAGACCTAGAAGAGAGTATCAGATCCTGCACCAAGTCACTAATTCCAAAGCAAAGCCTGGTACAATCTCTTAGTAATAAGTAACAGTGAAGGCTGACCATCACTCTGTTGAGATTGATAGATTAACTAGAAAGATGTACACATGAATTATTTTGCTGTAAATGTGCCCTTAGGGTCAAAGTGCTCTAGTTTTGTTGAAATGTATTTGACTGAGTGTCAATAGCCATCAGTCAATATGTTAGTAGTTTTGAAATACCACAGTATCCAAATAAGTGATCATCATTGACATTTTTCCTTATTTCTAAGCTCAATTATTTAGAGCATTTTATTTTTCCCATGGTCAAAATGCACTTATAAACAAATGACAATCAAAGGCATATATTTAGGCATATACAGCAAGATGATTTATAACAGCAGCTTTCAAACTGGGTTATAGCCCTGAGGCTCCCTAACACCTACAAAGGACTAAAGGGGCAAAAATAGTTTTAAGGAAATTAATCTATTTAAAATAGTTTCCTTTCACAATTGCCCTCTTTCTGCTTCACAAAAGAAAGAAAATTGCCCTAGGGATGTAAAAACTGCTGGAGGATCAATGACAGTATTGGAAATGTTGGCTAGGTGTTAAATAAGGTTAAGCCTAGGTAGCAAATCATTTTCTGCTGTCAGGGAGTACTCATTTCTTTTCTCTAAAAAAGAAAAAGAGAGAGACTGAAGAGTGATCCAATTGTCCAGTGATACATTATTCAAAATACTTTCAATAACACATTGTGTTGGTCAGGGTCCTACAGAGAAATGGAGCTAATAAGAGCTAGATCTAGAATGAGACAGACATAGACATCGACGTAGACGTCGGCGTGAACCTAGAGATTTATTGTAAGGCATTGGCTCATGCGATGGCGCTGATAAATCCAAATTTTATAATGCTGGCTGGTAGGCTGGAAATTCAGGTAGGGCTGATACTGTAGCCTTTAATGCAAAACCGGCAGAACGGGTCAGCAGGCTGGAAACCTGGGCAAGATTTCTGTTTTGATATTGCAGTCTTTGGGCAAAATTGCTTCTCCCTCAGGAGCCTGTCACTGGTTTTAAGGCCTTCACCTGACAGATGAGGCCACTCACATTGTGGAGGGTGATCTGCCCAACGCAAGGCTACTGGTGTGTTAATCACTGCATAGATACGTTCACAGCAACATCTACGCTAGTGATCCACCAAATGACTGAGCACCACAACTTGGTCAAGTTGACACACAACTCAACCGGTACAGAGAAGATACATGCTGGTTTTCATGTGACTCAAGACAGCCAAAGAACTGTGACACAGCTATCACAAAACTTCCATTCCTACCTACTTATTTGAGTGAACACAATCTTTTGATCTGTAAAGATGAGAAGTAAAGTAGAATTAATGCCCAATTCATCTAGCAGTAAGTAGTATTCAACCATGGCTACACAAACCAATTGCTAGATTTATACCTATCCTCCAACCAAAATGCATTCACGTAATATTTATCAAAATTTATATTTATGCCATTTCAATCAGTTTTTACTAATGATTCCAATGAACTCAATATAAAAGAGAAGTTTGGATAGTAGATCCTATAGACATAAATATTCAAAAATTATTTTCCAAAATATATTACACATATTTTATTACTAAGTAATATGATACTAAATGATTTTAAACATAAAATGTATAAAATTAGGATACATTTCTGTAGTTAGAATGAAAATACAAAAGCAAAGAAAAATACCAGTGAAATACCTAGTTTGAAAATTTTAATTGCCTACTTTTCAATGAAGTACAGAAAGTAACTCACTGCTATGGCTTTTAGGATATGTTGAATGCATTTCTCAAATCTTCACTTTAAAAGAGCAATATTTACATTATATTGAAAATTAAATTCTTTATAATTAGCATAATTATGATATTAGGATAAGTTTCAAATGTGCATTTAAATTTGCAAGAGGATAGTTTTTCAAAATTCTTTCCACAGATGTGTAAGGAAAACTATTAGAAAACCACTGTCATACACAACGTATCTTAAGGCACTTCTAAGAATAACTCCATGCTGAGTGAAGAAAACCTCAAATTCTCAAGTCTACAGAATGTGTTGCCAGAATACAGCCAACACTAAGAGATCATCTACTTCAGTTGCTTTTTTACAAATGAGGAAATTTGCCCCAGAAAGAGTAAAAAAGGCTTTCTCTGACTTCTCCAATACCTTTGCCTACCTTGTGATACAGAGGCCTCTTGACAAGGTAAAGTGGCACCGTGGCCTCTGTGGTGACAGGATCATATGGGGCAGGTATACAGCAACGTACGTCTAAATGGGAACAGTAGAATGGTATTTCATTTAAAATTTTTACTTAGTACCCTCCAATTTTCTCTCCTAACAATAAATTTGGGATTTGTCCCTGAACTTTCAGAATTTAACAGATATTAGCCAAGTGTGGTGGCTCAGGCCTGTAATGACTCCTTGACTCAGGAGGCTGAGGCAAGAGGGTCACAGGTTCAAGGCCAGTGTCAGCAACTTAGCAAGGCTCTGTCTCAAAATAAAAATAAGTCAATAAATAAAAAGAACCAAGGATGTAGCTCAGTGGTAAGCACCCTGGGTTCAAAAATAAATTCTTTTTAAGGATTTAACGGATATTAACATGAACCTACTTAACAGTCTGATCCTGACACACAAACTCCCGAAGTAGACAAATGGCTACTAAGGGTCACGTGCTCCATCCAGACACCCAGGCCCCTGTGTTGGGGGCTCTGAGTGCTTTCCCTGGGGTGGTGCTTAGCACAGTGACAGGAAGAAGGAGCGCCGTGCTCGGTGGTGGTGGTCTGTGTTAGAGAACACTGCTGTAGGTGGTGTGTCTGTCTGTTCCAAATTCTCTAACATGATTAAGTCACTTTTACAATGGGAGATTGTTTTCAGGAATGCTCAGAGAATATAAGTTGCTTGATGTTCACAAAATGTTTGGAGTTTAGACAAAAAAAGCAAAATTAAAGGAAAAAAAGAAACATTAGAGCTTTAAATAGAGATTCATTAGGAGACAGAAAACATGCCAAGAAAAACAAGAGCACCAAAGACCTTTATGTCTTCACATTTTTATTTAATACAATTAATTCATGTAACCAGATGAAGAGATGAAGCCTGACCTTTCCCTTCATTTCTCTTTGTCTATCCAATGAGTTTCTATTCTTCCCTCCCCGGCCCCTTATTATGTGTTAGCATCCACATATCAGAGAGAACATTCAGCCTTTGGTTTTTGTGGACTGGTTTATTTCACTTCCATCCATTTACCAGCAAATGCCATACTTTCACTCTTCTTCATGGCTGAGTGCTTTAGTCAGCTTTGTCCCTGCTGTGACTAAAGGACCCAACCAGCACAACTGTAGAGGAGGAAAAGTTGATTTAGGGGCTCATAGTTTCAGAGGTCTCAATCCATAGACAGCAGATTCTATTCCTTAGGGCTCGAGGTGGGGCTGAACATCGTGGCAGAAAGCAGCAGCTCACATGATGATCATAGAGCAGAGAGAGACTCCACTCACCAGATACAATGCCCCACCTTCTCCAGGTACCACTCAGTTAATCCTATCAGGGGATTAACTGATTGGGGTTAAGGCTCTCACAACCCTATCATTTCTTCTCTGAACTTTTCTTGAATTTTCTCACATGTGATCTTTGTGGGGACACCTCACATCCAAACCATAGCGCTGAGTAATATTCCATTTGTGTTTATAGGGCACATTTTCTTTATCCATTCATGTCCTAGGTGAAGGACACCTCAGTTGGTTCCATAGTTTAGCTATTGTGAGTTGAGCTGCCATGAACATTGACGTGGCCGTATCACTATAGTATGCTGATTTTAAATATCTGGGATAAATATACAGGCACGGGATAGCTGGGTCATGTGGTTCTATCTCCAGCCTTTTGAGGAATCTCCATGCTTCTGTCCACAGAGGCTGAGATCAGCAGTTCCATCAAGGGTGCACAAGGGCACTGCTCCCCTGTGTCCTCACCAGCAATTGCTGCTAGGACATCCTTGTTGATTGCCATTCTAACTGGAGTGAGGTGAAATCTCAGTGTGGTTTTGATTTGCACGTCCCTCGACTGCTAAGGATATTGGATCTTTTTAATGTATTTGTTGGACATGGGTATTTCTTCTTTTGAGAAGTGTCTGTTTAGATCATTTGCCCATTTGTTAATTGTGTTATTTGCTTTTTTATGTTGTTGTTTCAGGGTTTATTGGTTTGTTTGGTGTTAAGATTTTTTAGTTCTTCAGATGTGTCTTGAGAATAATTCCCCGCTGGAAGAGGAACTGGCGAAGATTTTTTCCCATACTGTAGGCTCTTTCTCCACACTCTTGTTTCCTCTGCTGTGCAGAAGCTTTTCAATTTGATGCCATCCTAACTATTGATTCTTGATTTTATTTCTTGAGCTTTAGGAGTCTTATGAAGGAAGTCAGTGCTTGTGCCTCTGGGTGGGAGAATTGACCCTATATTTTCTTCTGGCAGTTGAAGTGATTCTGGTGGATCCACTTTTGAGCAGGGTAAAAGATGGGGATCTAGTTTTATTCTACATACTGCTATCCAGTTTTCCCAGCACCATTGTTAAAAAGGCTATGTTTTCTTCAATGTAAGTTTTTGGTGCCTTTGTCAAGGATAAATTGTATTGGATGTATCCGTGTATGTTCTACTCTAGTCCGTGGGTTCTCATGTCTGTTTTGGTACCAGGACCATGCTGTTTTTGTTTCTACAGCTCTGTTATATAATTTCATATCAGGTACTGGGGTGTCTCCAGCCTCAGTCTTCTTGTTCAGGATTGCTTTGGCTATTCTGGATCTCTTATTCTTCCAGATGAATTTTAGGGGAAAATGTGCACCAAGAATCCCAACATAAAAACTCAATTTCTCCTGAAAAAAGATCCCAAGTTATTTCTTGGGAAATATTTTATTACGTGACTGAACCAATACTTAGGCATTCATATCAGTAAGTGCAATTAGTTAACCTGGGATTGTTTTCCTCTAATTCTTAGTGATAGCACTGCCAGCAGAAGCAGCTCTTGTTTTGAGCCCTGGCTCAGGCAGAAGAACATTATTTGAGACCCTTTTGGAGGGGTCTCACAGGCTGAGAGACAGAGAGGCAAGGACAATTTGGGCATTATGAATCATGAAAGATGGCTGAAGACCCAGTAGGAACTAAAATCCAGTTTGGGACAGAGAGGCTATCCATGATTAGCTCTGAGTCAAGAGGAGTCCCCTCCTATCTTTATTCGTTGGGGACTTCTCTGTGAAGGAAGGGGAGGGATGGCTACCTGGTCAACCTGGAGGACAGGCTCTTCCGAGTGGTGTAGGAGGGGCAGGTCCAGTTCCCCCACATACAGGAGCAAAAGGAGCACACAGAGGAGGGGGTGCCTTGGGTGGCATTCCTTAAGGTAATTAAATGCCAGCATCGAGGCCTTGAAGGAGTTTTTGTCCTTAAAGGGAATCAGAAATCGCATACTAAAATGACCTAACCCAACACTCGCCCAGCCTGCCTGAGCTGTCTGTTTTTGACAAGTTGCATGTCCCTCAGCCTGTCTCCTTCTACAGACACTGAATCAGGTCACTAACAAGACACGCCCCATGCAGGGCCTCCTCACTGTAAGCCACCATAAAAATTCTTTCTGGGAGGAGTAACCCTGTCCTTCAGCATTCTGGTAGTAAGAGCTGGGCTGGATTCGACTGGACGATGACATAATGCCCCTGCGGGCTGCAGCCTCCGACCCCCCAGCTGGTACGCCAGCACCCAGCTACTCTCCAGGGCACTGGAATTAGTGCGTGGGTGTGTTCTATCACGTCTTTATTCCACAAACCTTGGCTTTTAAGAAAAGAACTTGATTTGTCCTTCCTCTGAGCAATGTCCTGGCATGACCTAATGCTGAGGAAGTGGGTTCTGATTCCAGGAGTTTTTAATCCCTTGAAAGAGGAATTCTTCAAAAGGATCAGGTTTATTAAATATTGGAGTTCAAACAGGTCTTAGAGCTATTTTAGACTAAGCCCCTCTTTCTAAAAGAAAATCAGAATTTTTTTTTGTCCAAAATCACATGCTTCCCTAATGAAAGAAGAGAGACCAGATCTTAGCCCTTGAGGCTCAGGTTTTCATACTTGTGCACAAAACTGAACCAGCTCAGCTCAACAGAGGGCGCCAGTGTCCTCCAGCCAGTGCACACATTAGAATCACCAGTGGGATTTTTTTTTTTTTTTTAAAGTAAAATTCCCAGATCCCACTCCAGACAATTTGATCATAATCTCTGAATGGGGAGACCCAGTTTCTGCGTTTTTAAAAAGTTTCCCAGGCAACTTAATGTGGAAGCAAGTTTTAGAAACACAAGTCGAGAAAGAGTCAGTCATCTCTGGCTAGCTGACTATGCATTGACCCTCCCTACCAAGTTCTTGAGCTACATCTGTGGTCCCAGGTCTAGCTACTAATGGAAGCCTCCTTTCATTCCCAACAGTGTCCCAGGACATATGGCAAGCAACACCCTGCCCTTATCAGCCCAACTTACAGTCACTGAAATAGCATCTCTGATGTCAAATGCAAAATTCCTCCTGAAGTGTTAGAAAATTAGAGATAGGAGTCATGGTGTCAAAAACTGAAAGAAAAAAACCAAACAACTATTTGACCACTCTGGAATTCTCTTCTTATGAAAGAGAGATCTTTCCATCTCTATGCTGATTTTTGGCTTCCTAAGTTGAACATAACAATGTAGCCAAGTTATAAAAGACTTTGGAAAGACTGTCTTTCTGGAATTTCCCTAAACAATATAATGACTCCCTCATTTCCCTGTTTAAGAAATAGCAATTCACCAGCCTCCGCCACATGAGGAGTGAAGGAGTGTTGAGAGGAAGTCAAGTGAAAGGAAATGCCTCGCCTGTGGCCTCTCCAGAAAACTCCTTTATGTCATTCAAAAGATGACTGAGGTTTTGCATGATTTATAAAATCTCCACTTCTATTTGTTGTTGTTGATGCTTATTTTAATCAGGAAGTTTTCAGCTGCAAATAACACAGATCCAAATTCAACTACTGAAGGTAAAACAAACAAGTAAATCAATGTATTGGGGTGCACCTGGGAAAGAAAGGAGCCATCGCAGTCTCCAGCATGGTATACTGAGGACCAGGGCATGGAGACCCTTCCCCTAGCCTCTGCTTTCCTCTGACCCTGGACCTTGTTCTCCCCCATCTCCAGCATCCCCAGAAAGACAGCTGCCAGAGAGCTCACATCCATACCCTTCCAGCAGGGGACCACAAAGACAAAAGACAGCTTTCCATCCTTGTCCTGATAGAAACATCCCGAGGAGCCTCATTTGTTAACTGGTGTCGTTAACTACAATCTCTGTTCAGAGGAACATGGCGGGGTGGGTTCAGGGGCACAAGGGCTTCTGTTGGCCAAGACAGAGCCTCATTCCCACTCACGGAGATTGGGACATGTAAAGAAAGGGCCTGTTCTATAAAGTTGGTAGGGGCACGTGGGAATGCTTGTTGGACAGTTAAAAACAATACTTCACCGCTAAGCCTCCATCCTCACACTCCAAAAGCAGATCCTTTAACTCAAAAGATTTGTAGAGTAAATATCACAGAATTTTGGAGGGGAGACTTGCTTGCTTCTCAGTTGAAGGTGTGCTTGCTTGCAGAGCTTGCTTTCCTAAGCACCTTGGTCCGAGCCCATCCTGGTGTGGTGAGAAGGAGCTGTCTTCGCATAGGCACTTGCACCGCTACTGGACAGTGGCTTTGAGAAACACAGAGACAAACCAAAGAAAGCAACCAACTGAAATCTCTCCTTTATTCTATGAGGACCCTGCGTGCAGATGGAGAAGCATAGGATTACACAGGAAGTCCAGAAAAGAATGAAATCCAGACCCAGGCTGTCCTAACCCTTCCGTGACCCTGAAAAACAAAAACTTTGCAGTGGACACTTTAATGCTTTATACTGGAGTATCAGGTGGTAGCAAGAATTTGCAGATTACTGAAATGGCCTGAAGAAAACAGGTCCAAGGACAGAAGACATGAGATTAATAAGTAAATTCTCTCCCCCATCAATTTTAGAAAACACTTCTTAGTCCATTGTCTCCAAGTCTGGGATTGCATTCAAATGTAAAAAGAAATACTGATTGAACACAGCTGGAGAGCATTTTAATATCACAAGTGCAAGAGAAGTAAGTAGGAGCCTGAGAGCCGCTCTCTGGTGTAATTTCCACTTGGGATCAGATGTTTGAATGTGTTCATTTCTGATAGAGTGCATTTCCAGCGCTTTGTGAATAAGATACAGTGAATGTGAATGAGCCCATCATCAATGACAGAAAGGGAAAGCAGGACATGAGAGAGGTGGGCTTTTTCCATAGAAATTTGCCAAATTTTGATGGGGTCTAGAAACTGGTTGCTGGAGGAGGATCATCAAGGGGCCACACATCTGCAAGGTCAGAGAGGAAGTGCTTTTGCAAGCTTGGATATTAACTGCGCATTTCTGTGCTTCAGGGAGCAAACTGTGGTTCTCTAGACCAAAATTTCCTCAGGTGTGAGGTGCATCACATCACCCTTGCTGACTTCATGCCTCTGGGGAAAGGACCTGCCCAGGATTCTTTATCTCACGTATTGAACATTGCCTAGAACAAACACTGTATGTAACAGTAGAATATTAAGTTTTCCTTTAGAAATTGAGAGCAAGACAAGGGTGTCTGCTGTCCCTGCTTATAGTCAACATTTTTGAACTAGTTAGTTAAATGAAGAAGGAAAAACTACAAAGGTTAAAATGAACCCATTGAACTGTGTTATAATGAAGAAATTCACTTAATCAAAGACATCATCAAAGAAGTTATAGAACGACATAAAATACAAATCTAGCCAAGGACTCATATCAAGACTACACAAAAACCTTCCGTTAAACAATATGAAAGAGATGGCTACAGCAGAAAAAAATGGAAAAGAGATTTGAAGAAGTTCAAAAAAGAGAAATCCAAATACCCAGTAAATAGGAAAGATTCCCAACATCACTATACTCAAGGAAATGCAAATTAAAGCCACAGTGAATTCTCAGTGCATTTAGAGGAATAGCTAAAATTAAAACAACAAAAATTGTCACATCCTGCCAGTGAAAATATAAATTTGTTAACAATTTGGAAAATGGTTTGACATCACCCAGGCTGAAATACACACATCCCACTGCTCAGAGATTCTACTCCTAGGTATGTTCCCCGCCTGTACGTCAGGAGACAGACACCAAGTATTCACAGTGACATTATTTATAATAGCTAAATGCTGAAAACAACCTGTGTCCATTGAATACACACGAGTGAGTAGTAATACCTCATTCAACTGAATACCAAGAAGCAAGTGAATTGTATAAGTGACGGGATTAGATGAACTCAAATCCCAGAGACACAAGAGTGCTTTACTCTGTGGAGATGCTGACTGCCCTCTCCAGCTGTTTTCTTCTCCACATTTCCACTTCCTGACATGAGCTGGGCACAAAGCCTCATCCAAGCAGAGGGACTTTCCCAGCAAAGGCATAAGCAGAGAGAGAAACCAAACAGTTTTGGTGGCCTTGAGCGTTCTGACAACAGACTGAAAACTACAGGAGCCCAGTTTATAGCACAGGATATTCTCTGGGACGTACACAACTTGAATATACTCTTGTATATTTACATGACCATTTTTCCTTTGTTGGATTCTGTTTGTTAGTATTTTGTTGGAGATATTTTGAACGTGTGTCCTTGTGTGAGCCCTATAATTTCCTTTCACTGTAATATCCCAGTCTGATTTTCGTTTCAGAACTTATTGGCTGTATACAACAAGTGGAAAAGTAATCATTTTTATGTAATCTCCAGAAAAGTTTTAAAATATCAGAACCAGCTCCTCCATGAAGCTTTAATGAGACTCACTAATAAATGCATTGGTGTCTAGCATTTTCTTTGTGAGGATATTTTGTCTGTCTTGTAATTTCTTCAATGGCTATGTGAGTCCTAAAGAGTCTCCCACTTGATTGAGTTTTGCTAAGTTACATTTTTCTAGAAAATTATCTATGGCTCTTTAGTCCCTGGCATACATTTGTTCACAGAGAATTCTCGCTATGATTTAGATATCCATCAACTCTGCGGTACTGTTGCTTTCCCTTGACTTGGCATTTTATTATGGACATTTTCAAACATAATCAAGCATACTGAAAACTAGGACAGTAAATCACTCTATGGCTATTTCTATCTTTTCATTTTGACTCTTTGTGCTTTCTGTATTTGAGATTTCTCCTAAAGAGAATATACTAGATCTTTGTTTTTTAAATCCAAACGGATTGTCATCTAAATGGAGAATTTAGACTTTTTTTCCTCTTTCTTCTTTTGTAAGTTTAAATTTCTAATTGTCATCTTCTGTTATAGTTCTGAAACTTGGATACTCATTTCTATTCACTTAATGATTAACCTTAAGATCTTCACTAAAATTTTCACTATCTTAATCTTCCTCACAAACAGAAATATTTTACATTTAGCTACTATCGCACTCCTTATTCTCACATGATAATTTTGCTAAATATTTATGTTGTCTTAATTTCATCATCCAAATCAGATTTATATCAACCATTTTTTCCAGATTTACCTATGATCTTTCTAGATTTCTTATTCACCAACCCTTCCTGCATCTCAGAATTTATTTTTGGACAATTCAGATTTATATCAGTCATTTTTTTTCCAGATTTATCTATGATTTTTCCAGATCACATGCTCACCAACCTTTCCTGCACCTTGGGATTTACTTTTGGACCATTTGCTTTCTTCTTCAGGAATCGTATATATCAACCTTATTGAGATATAATTCAGATGCTTATATTAGTTTCCTAGGACCATCATAACAAATTGCCACAAACCTGGTTACTTAAAATATAAATTATTCTCTTACATTTGCAGAGAATAATTGGAAGTTGTGAATCAAGGCATTGGCAGGGCTGTGTTCCCTCTGAAGGCTCGAGGAGAGGACCCTCACGGGCCTCTTCCAGCACTGTGTGCTTCTGCCCGCATCTCCCCAAGATCTGCCTCCTTCCTAGTGTTCTGCCTATTCTTTTTGTTCTGCCTGTCCTATTCTATTATGAGGACCACTCATTGAGTTTGGGGTCCACCCCAAATCCAGAAGGATTTCATCTTAAGATCTTTACCTAATTACATCTGTGAAGACCCTGTTTCTGAGGTCACATTCTAGGGTTCCAGGTGGACATGAGCTTGGGGGTAGTTTTTCACTCTCTTTACATACGGTAATTCCCATGTTTGTACACAATAAAGTGTATAATTCAATAGTTTTTAATATATCCAGAGTTGTGCAACCCTCTCCTCAATTTTGTGATATTTTTATAATTTCCCCAAAGCAACCCAGTACTCTCAAATACATCTTTCAAACATTACCAAGAAGCTAGTGATCACAATTTTTTTTTTAGTTTTTAATGTTTGAAAGGGTATTTAATATTAATTCCTTAAAATTATAGCAAAGTTAACAATTCTAGGTTGACATTTATTTTTCTCAGCAGTTTAAATAGATTTTTCCACCATTCCCTGGACCTATCACTGCTGTTGAGAAGTCTGCTACGGGTCCACTGTCATTTTGTAGCATCTGCCCTTTCTCTCTCTCTCTCTAAAATCTTGCCTTTTTTTTTTTTTTCTGACTTCTGTAGTTCCACCAAGGTGTTTTCAAGTATGATTGGAATTTGCTGTAATTACTGAAATTTCATCAAATTAACAGTTACTAGCCAGTGTCTCTTCCATCTGTTCTACTCTTCTCTCATGGAGAATCAGGGTCTGGTAGCTCAGCAGATTGATGTTTCTGATCCTGCCTTTAGTGGAGGGGACTTTCTGTAATGAGCAGTTGGCATAATGACAGATGCATGCAGTTAGTGACCAGGACCGGATGCTGTGGAGAAGCTTGAGTTCCTCAGTAGGAAGCTACCTCCAAACTCTCAAGGGGACTCTTGAGCCATTCATTCCTGAGAGCAGGGAACACATTAAACCATCTTCCCATGAGCTATATTATAAATGATTGTTGCTTTATTACAAATGAATAGAAGTGTTTTAATTACAGAAGGGTACTAGCAATAACTGCTTTGCCTGTAGATAAATATTTGAGTTTGGCAACTGATCTCTATTGATTATTTACTTAAATGTGCCAGGGTAAATGTCCTATAGAGATCTCATCTATCACACTTTGCCATTTTTAAAGATTAAAAAAAAATGACATTACCTGAGTGATGAGTATAACCAATATCCCAGTAATGTAATTTCAGTTAATTTAATTAACTGAAATTTAATTTAATTTCAGTTAATTATACCTTCTAATAATATTTTTTAGTAAGCAAAATTCAGTCTCAGGGTTTGACAATATATTATGCCAGAAATGAATTCCTGAAATAGAGGAGTAAAAGAAATTTCTGTAAATCCAACTGTCTGAATGGAAGTTATGTCTTTGTCATAAACCTCGCTCAGGATATTTGGAAACTATAATTTGAAAAGCAGAAATCAAACATATCCAAGGGCCATGGTCTTTTGTCAGAATGTGTCTACACGCCTGGTCCAATTTGTTCCCACTCCATCATAAAGGATATTTGCATATGTTTGGCAGAAGCTCTGGCCATATTAATGTGTTTCTGCTGTATTTTCTCTCCCTCCTTCCCAAGAAGGTAGAAGGGATCTTTTTAATGTCCTTCCCTTGCTGTGGTGGCCACTGCCAGGCCTGACCACAGAAAGCCCTGAGCAGACTTAAATGAGAAACTCAGTTAAGGACAGTCCCTAAGCAGCAAGCATCTATCTCGAGTCCTGGAACCCAAATTTTTGGTCTGGTTCATGTGGCTTTCTAGCAGAGGAAGTATGTCCCTTCATGGGTGTCTGCCTTTTCTGGGTGCTGGTGTGGCTGGACATATAAAAGCCAGGAGTGTACCTCTCACCTGGCAGACATTGGCTCTTCATGGGCTGCCAAGACCCCTGAGCCTGGGGTCCCTCTGTCAAATCCCAGGGAGGCAGGGGAGCCCTGTAGCCCTGTCTTCAAGCGCTTCTGCCCTGCTTGGGTGCTGCTTCGCAGTGACAAGTCGCACTGACAGTTCCTACCCTCCTCCTGCCCAGTCAGACTCCCTTGTCTGAGTGATCAGGATGTTTGTGGGCCCCAAAGCAAAAGCTGCTGAGAAGTGTTGCTAGTCGTCAGAGACACGAGGCTCATGGTCCTGGAGTTGTTTGAGGGTGCCCATGTAAATCTGTCTATTTGGGGCAGTGGACATGAATCGTTGTAGACGAATTGGAAAGGAAACCAATAGAAAATCAACGTGCTGCTCCTGGGTGGTGCCCAGGGTGGGTGGCAATCCCTCAGAGGAGTTCTGCTCCGCGTGACTTCATTTCGTGTCATGCACGAAAACCACGGTGGTCTGGAGACTTGAGACCCTGCTTCACTTTCCACGCGCAGGTTCACCTTCCAGACTTCCATGTCATGCCAGCGGGGAAAGCCTGGCAATGGGGACGAACCCTGCACTTCTCCCCTGCTTCTCAGAACAGGGAGACCAGGTTAGGGTCGGAGGAGACTCGAAGGAAATTCAGTGATACAATGTTTATTATATATATGGCATATATTTATAATTTCTTTCAAACTGAGAAAAAGTTCACAACCAGTATCGCTTTTGTGCACACCTGCAGGCACGCACACACGGGCACACATTTCCCTTAACCGGTTTCCGGTGTGTGTGTGTGCTGCTCTTCATATATTTTTTACTTTCCACAGTATCAGATCCAGAATGATCTTTCTCTCCATGACTACGATCCTCTCCTCTGCCTGTTTCTCTCTCTTTGGGATAGAATCCTCGTGAGCCTCTTACAAACGCCTCTTGTCCCCTGTCCCTCGAAAGTCTCTGCCTTCTTCACCTACTGCTGATACTGGCTCTACCACCTCCGTCTATGGCTGAGGGATAGTAAACGGCTGTCTCCTCTTCTACATAAGATGCTTTTTCTTTCTTGCTTTAAAATGTTCAATATTTAACTGGTGGGTTGAAAAGGTGTAGACCTCTTGTGCAAGAATTTTAGTAGTGAAATGAAAGAAATGAGATACGTAGTTCATTGTAATAGCAAATAGGGACCAAGATGAGTTCGGCGGAGGAGAGGCAGGGAGCGCCTCCTGGGAAGGGGGGAGGTCGTTACAGCGGCAGCACCAGATGCATGGATACAGAGCTACTTCCTGCAGGAGCCAGAGGAAGTGACCCTGGACAGGTACCTTGACAAGAGGGGCATTCTAAAATGAAAATAAATGCACGGAGTGTCGATGCAAAATAAGAGGAAGTTAGTGGGGTCCGTACCACTTTCTCCCTGCTCTCCACAGGGAGGCACTGTCGCTGGCTGTGAAGGAGACTGCAGCAGCGCAGTGCAGAAGGCTTGGGATAACTGCTCTGGGATGTCCTGGAGAAGTAACAAGAACAAAAATGACAACCAGCAAGATAGTAATGCTGCAATTGTAATGTCACAGTTGCAATCTCTTTGGCCCTTCCGCCTCCTCCGGAGGACCTTCTCCAGGGCCCTCTGTGCAGTCTGCTGCGGGACTGCTGGCCTCCCGCATTTTGGTCCTCCCAGCTGTGCTTCGTCTGTACTCATTCACCCTCCTTCCCCCTTGATCCACAAGCCAAGTGCTGCTCGCTCCCCTGCTCCCCAGAGCTGCCTTCTCCTTTCTTGCCTCACATTCGGTTCCACCTGTGCTTCCCCCACATCCGTTCCCAAATCTGTCACTTACCTGCAGTAATCCCTGAAGCCAGACCTACTGATTGCCACCTTTCTCTCAGGCTCATCATGTCTTCTGTTTATTTGGTTGGTAGCTGTCACAGCAGCTGCCACCTCAGTTTCACCTGGCCTTCCACTGCCTGTTCCAAGCGACAGGCCAGCTCTGTCCACCTCGTCCCCTCTTCCCAGGGTCATCGTGAGCATTTGCTAACTAGCCTTCCTTTCTCTGCGTGACCATAGCCCCACTTTTTGAAGAGGACACGTGCTGTTCTTTCCCCCCACCTCAAAAGCTCACTACTTCCTTGACAGCTAGTAATTTCCAGAGCCACACTAAAGAGGGTTTTAACCTTAGACATGTTCTGCCCTAAAATGATATGCCTTGTTCTTTTGCCCTGCCACAGATATTTTATTCAAGCTGTTCTCCCACTAGTGGTTTCTTTAAACAGGCCTTAACAGCTTTCATGCTTGGCCTATTTATCCCAAAGATAAAGAATTATCCTCACACTTGGTTGACTAAGTGAACTGCCTCATAAGTCCTGCAGCATAATGTAATACCTTTACCCCCAAATCAGAAGAGGAAAATGCAAATTCAAATTCCAACCCTTGTGCACTTCTTTCCCCAGTGGGTCTTGGGCAGACTGAAGATGTCCTCAGATTCCCTGGTACTTATCGAGAGGGTGGATGGTGTCCCCACCCCTTGAGTGCATGGAGGCCCCGTGACTGCTTTGCCTATGTGAAGCTGTGGTATGTCCTGGACCCACGTCCTGGAGACGTGCTTCCTCTCTGTTAGGAGACTCCTTTGGACACTCTGATGGAGAGACCAAGTGGGAAGCCCTGAGGTCACTGGAGAGAAGGGCCAAATGGTGCATGGTCTCCAACCACACTTACTAAGGCCCCAGGCCAGACCAGCCACCAGCCACCAAACACCGAGCAAATCCATTCAAAGCCATGGAGAGCAGAAGAACCACATAGCCACATGCCTAAACTCCCAAACCACAAGGTATGGCATATATAAAATTGCTCTTGTCTGAAGCTATAGATAATTTAACATGCAATAATGGATAAAGGAGCAAAGTTTGCATGAACACACTGGAACACCATTCATGCACAAATAGATGAAGCTTATTTGTCCCTCAGTGACCTCAGAATACATCCCCATTTTGCAGATAGAACAACCAGTACTGGTGGGATGGAGTCAGAATAGCACAGCAAAGCAGGATCTGGTATGGAAGCCCCTCCTCGTCAGCAACCCCTGGCCTAAACTTCTGAAAATGCACCGAGCTCCACACAGTGGCCAAATGAGTCTGTCACATTGTCTCAGGAGAGTGGACACCAAAAGCATGCAAGAGAACTTTAGCCTACATGAAAGTAAAGTAAGGCTCAAGCAAAGAGATCTCAAGACAGTGGGTCATCTCTGAGTAGAGGCCAACCAAGGAATCAATGCTGTCTCCAGATCTATTGCTGACTGGTGTTTGCCTTGAAAACTGGGGTCCACCTTCTGTGCTCTTCACCAGTCAGTGTTCAACAACTCCTTCACCTTGGGGGGTGGGGAGTTTGGGACCCTAGCAGGTCCTCTTCGTGACTGTCATGGTGGCCATACTCTTCAGGGGGCGTTCTTGTTGAAGGGTGTCCTGCGGGGAGTGCGAGTACTGAGGATGCGTGGCGGGATCATCTGCAACCAGATTCTGCAGCACCATCTTCTCAGGGATTGACCCGGAGGAGACTCTCAGGGACCCTGGAAAGGTGTGAGTGGAGGGGAGCAGGCGTCTATGGAGAATGCAAACAGGGAACCACAGGACTGGGAACTGGTTTTGTTTTGTAAGTCCCGGTTTGTAAATGGATTTGGACAAAGATCTTTGGTTGTTACTAAAGTAACTGCTTGTGATCCTGTGTGACACAACTATGTTCATAAATCTTAAGTGTTGTCCCCACAAATTCCTTAGTAACTAAGAAAGAAGAATACACCTTTACAATGGAAAAATCTGTCAATCGCCAGCTTGAGCAGGTAGTCCAACAGCATCACCAATAATGAGACACTTAGCATCATTTGCCTCTTGAGATGATGCAATAAACTCAAAAAATCACCTATGTAGTATTCTTTCCAAAAAATCATCTTTCTGTTACAACGGAAAAAAACTCATGTAGAACATGAACAATGCATATCTCTTTTTACTGAAAGTTTCACTGGTCAGTCATACCTATATGAAGTACTTAGTAATTTTACATATTCTCTTCCTGAAAATACATTAACATCTGAAAATATTTGCCTTCTCTTAGCTCATTTCCTCCAAATTGTTTCCTTCATCATCATCTGCATATGCACTTTGGAAAAATGTTTGAAAAATGACAAATCCAATTGGCACTGGGCCAGTCTCTTCTACTTTAGCAAATAACATAAAATCAAATAATTGATTGATATTAGTCATCTCAAATTAAAATATTTATTTTAGAATGTGGATATGTCCATTGCAGATTCTATGTCTGAACAGTGTAATTTTTTATTATTTATTTTGTTTAGAGTTCCCCGTACAGCAATGACTAGCCAAGTTGTTTTGTATCCATCTGCTCCCAGATAACAACTAGAAAAAATAAATACTTATGCACAAAGCTCCTGGAGTGATGGCCTTAACTGAGGGGGCAGAACTACATGACAATAGCTATTAACAGTGACAATCATATTTATTAATCTGTCTTAATGTCCCCAGGCACCCTGTAGTTTCATCCAGACTCCATGCCTTTCCATGAAGTCACACGGTCTTGTTGTGAGTGTCAGACAGTATATGGTGAGGCTCTGCTTAACCAGGAAAGACCCAGACTGGGACCCTGGATGAATCAAAGGGGACCTGAGGGAGTGTGGGGTAGTCGAGTATAGAACCCCGGGGCTTCAGCGGTCAGGAGGCAGAACAGGGTGAGCAAGAACAGAATTGCTGCACTTGATTTGCAGACTATTTTGTTCCCCTCCTGTTTAAGTGTACTTGAGTCCTTAGCCTTTCACCATTATTATTCAAAATAATAATTACAAGGACTTCTTTATAAAACATTATAGTGTGGAATAAATGAAGTAATATAGAATAATATAGAACAAATTGGTATAAATAGTATAAAATACTTTGAGAATTTAAACATTGGGATTAGACCATCAGATTGTGAATTCTCAATCCAGTTTGAAACTCTATTTCACCCTACCTTGTGAAAACACTCTTGTGTATGTCTAATCTGAGTATGTGCATTACCCACATGATACTGACTCCAAAATGGCTGGATAAACTCCTGAGCTTCTGCACACAGGAAGCAAGCTTAACGGACTCAAACAGGAATGACCACGGAGCTACTGTTCTGGCCCAACAGGAGATCGCTTTCATTTCAACTCCAACAGCAAATTACTTTCCCATCGCAAAGTCAGTGAAATAAAGCTTCTCGGATTGCTACATGCATGAAGAATACAAAGGCCACAGATGGAGTCTTCCAGAAGAAGCCAAAAGCTACAACCCAGCAAGTAGAAAGAGAAGCCACTTCCAAAGGGAGAATAGAATAAGCAGAGGCACTTAACAGGAAGTACTGGCTGGGAGCCATCTCCTATAAGGACAGTCAACAACGCTTCAAGACCTGCAGTGAACTCAGAGGAATGGTAGGCTTCTTAAAAATCCCTTCTTAGCGCAGACAAGCATGAGACAGGAGACGTTCGGATCAGGGCAGAAAACTGGAGGCACAAAAAGCAGATCAGAAATAAGTCTTTAAGTTTGCTTCATTGGAAGAGCCAGCAGTAGCTTCAAGGGAAGGCATGGATGTTAATTTCAGGATTGGTTCATCACCCATGTTTTATTAACTCCAGAATATGTAGTTCTCATTTCAAAATATGGGCTTAGTCATTTCAGTCCATTTCAGTTTTGCTGCTCAAGCTTCTCCAGTACAGAATCCTCCAGCCACTGGTACAGATAGTCACTAGGGCTAATGAACCCATTTAATTGATTTTATCAAAAGACTGCTGCTCAGAGGTCACCAAGGCAGGAAAGCAGGATTCATGTGTGCACACACACAAACACACACACACAATGCCGTGGTCCATCAGGTGCACCTGCCGGCCTCACCTGCCTGACTTGGTCAGGTGTGGGTGTGAGGCTTTCCCAGCCTCACACCAGACACTAGACCTGTGGCAACTAAACCCATGCCAACACCACCATATGCCCCCTGAAGCTCTCTGCTTCGAAACCCTCCCTGGAGCCCTGTGTACCTCCAGCCTCTTTCCTCTGACTCTCTTCCTGTGTGCCAAATGTTGGTAAGTTGCCAGATCACAGTGAGTTGAAGAGAACGTGGGAGATGCAGGAAAGGACAAAGCAGCACTGCAGGTATGTCCCTTAGACACTCTGTGTGAAGGGAAGCGTGGAGCCCATTCTACTCTGCTGGGATTGGATGGTGGCTGCTTTCTTTTCATCCATTGTCTTTCTTCTTCCCCTCCTCCTCCCTCTCCTCCTCCTCCTCCTTTGGTATTTCAATGTTCCCTTTAACTCTTTTACTTTAATAAAGAAGCTGTAGATTTTGAAACAAGAAAGCTGCTGTTGAGCCACAGCCTGACATGGAGGCCCCAGGCAACATGTACCTGATCTGTTGCATTGACTGAGCAATTCAAGTGACCAAGCCTGGGTGACAGAGTTCATAGAACTAGCTTCCCAGGGCAGAAAGGCTTAGAGAAGAGTGGGCAGACTAAAGAAAGGGCCTGCTCTTCTCTCCAAGTTTTCTCCCTAATTATCTGGCAGTGCTTCTCAATGGACCGTTTCATTTCTTCTGTTTGACCATTTAATGTTGGAGTGCTACAGTCAGAGTCTTGGGCCCTGTTGACTTTTCAGTCCACACCCTCAAGAGAGCTCTTCCATACTTATGGGTACAATCTGTGGATCATTGATTCAACTCAGACCATCTTCTGAACCTGACATCTAAATACTCAAGTGCTGCCTGGACCTGTCCAGTTAAAATAAATGTCTCAAACTCAAAATGTCTACAAGTACCTTGATGTTCACCTTAAATGGGACCCTCTTCCATTTTTCCCCTCCCTGTAGATAACTAGCAGTCAGAAAGCTCTGCAGTCCCAGAAGCTCTCCTTCATATTTAGTATGCAATGCATTGTTCTGCCCAAAGGATGCACCTAGGAAAATCTGTCAGCTCTGTCCACTGCTGTTCTGGACCCTCCACCACCAAAGCACAGGAGCCTCTATCTACACAAATGCTGCTATGGACCACTTCCTCCTACCTTGGCTCCCACCTGTATTCTACTTAGAAGTCAAACTGATCTTTAAAAATCACCATATGTCACCAAAAAAGACATGTAGACCAATGGTACAGAATAGAGGACATAGAGACAAACCCACATAAATACAGTTATCTCATTCTAGACAAAGGTGCCAAAAACATTCACTGAAGAAAAGGTAGTCTGTTCAATAAATGGTGCTGGGAAAACTAGAAATCCATATGTAGCAAAATGAAATTAAACTCCTCTCTCTCAACCTGCATGAAACTCAATTCAAAGTGGATCAAGGACATAGGCACTAGAACAGAGACCCTGGGCCTAATGAAAGAAAAAGTAGGCACAAATCTTCACCACATGAGCCTAGGATATAACTTTCTGAACAAAATTCCTAAAGCATGAGAAGTAAAATCAAAAATCAATAAATGGGATGGTTTCAAACTAAAATGCTGCTTCTCAGCAAAGGAAACAATCAAGAACATGAAGAGAGAGCCTACAGAATAGGAAAACATCTTCACCACATGCAGCTCAGATAGAGCATTAATCTCCAGGATATATAAAGAATTAAAAAAAAACCTCAACACTAAAAAAACAAATTCCCAATCAATGGGCTAAGGAGCTGAGAAGTGTCTACTTCTCAGAAGAAGCACAATCGATCAACAAATATATGAAAAAATGTTCAACATTTCTAGTGATAAGAGAAATGCAAATCAAAACTACACTGAGATTTCATCTCACTCTAGTCAGAATGGCAATTATCAAAACACAAGCAACAAGCAATTATCAAAAACACAAAACACAAGCAATTATCAAAAACACAAGCAACAATAAGTGTTGGCGAGGATATGGGGAAAAGACACACTCATACATTGCTGGTGGGACTGCAAATTGGTGCAACCACTCTGGAAAGCAGTGTGGAGATTCCTCAGTAAACTTGGAATGGAACCACCATTTGATCTAGCTATCCCACTCCTCGGTTTATACCCGAAGGACTTAAAATCAGCATACTACAGTGATGCAGCCATATCGATGTTTATAGAAGCTCAACTCACAATAGATAAACTATGAAACCAACCTAGATACCCTTCAACAGATGAATGGATAAAGCAAATGTGGTATATACACACAATGGAATATTACTTGGTCTTAAAGAAGAATAAAATTATGGCATTTGCTGGTAAATGGGTGGAGCTGGAAAATATCGTGCTAAGCTAAGTAAGTCAATCCCAAAACACCAAAGGCCAAATGTTTTCTCTGATACGTGAATGCTAATTCACAATGGGGGTGGGTGGCTAGGGAAGAATAGAGCTACTTTGGATTAGGTAGAGGGAGGTGAAGGGAGGGAGGGGTATGGGGGTGGGAAGGATAGAAAAATGAACTGGACATCATTACCCTATGTGCATATATGACTACAGAACCCATGTGATTCTACATCATGTGCAACCAGAAGAATGAGAAGTTATACTCCATCTATGTATGATGTGTCAAAGTGCATTGTACTGTCATATATAACTAATTAGAACAAATTTTTAAAAATCATTAAAAAAAAAAACATGTCAGGGCGTCTGCTGCCGTGCTGTGAGCCTCCGTCTTCTCTTAGCCTGGGATGAGAACCGAGCAGGACACCAAGACCTGCTCCAGGCCCTCTCATCTGGGCTCTGGTCTCACCGCCCTTGCTCTTCCTGGACGTGCTGCAGAGATGCTCCTGCACTTCCCCCCAGTGCCCTCCTGCCCACCACCCCTCCAGCACCATTTCTACTCTCCGTCCAGATCACAGCGCAGAGGAGCTGGAGAAAACCTTCCTGCCCTCCCCAACCCAGCATGCTCTCTCAGAGGCCTGTGTAACTTTCCTTTGTATGATATTCCTCATTTTCTATTTTTAATTTATTGGGTTCAGTTACTGATTACTATCCCTTCCCTCCATAAACCCTGAGAGCCACAGGAACAGGCCTGCGTGGACTGCCACTCACCACGGCATTCCCAGCTCTAGGTCTGGTGACTGGCACACCATGACAGCACATCTGCGAGGTGGCAGTGGGGACAGAGACCCAGAGCAGGGAAGAAATGTGCCAGCCAGTGCCAAGTAGGGAAAGCGTGCTCCAGCTGGGAAGCAGTACCCAGCAGGGAGGTCTTGGGTGGAGGCTAACAGTCCAAGAGGAAGACCGAAATGGAATGCAGAAACCAAATTCTTAATGATTTCAAGATTTGCGTCAATTAAGAGTCTGTTCAAGTCATCCCTTGGGTGGGCCGTGCCTCAAGGCAGGCTGGGCCCTCCACACTGGCCAGGAGCAAAGGGGAAGACCCTGGCAGCCCACAGGATGCGTTGGTGCAGGGCCTGCTGTGAGGCCGGAGCTCCGGAAAACCGCCCCCGGGCTCAGATGAACGCGTGGGCGCTCAGCCTTGGCGGAGAGGTTAACCCAGAGCTCGGTTTCTGCAGCCAGCTGTCTTGCAGCCTTCGCCATAGCTGTCCATCAGCTGTAAAGACCTTCCAGTCAGACAGCGCACCTGGGAGCCTGCAGAGACCAAGGAGAACCTGGTCACACTGGCTACCCTTACAAGGCTGAACGCTCTCACTTCAGGGAAGCTATTTAGTAGATTTTAATATTCCCTACACAGATGTCAGCATGCTTTTTTCTACGTCCAAAATGTCTTGGAACTGTCATACAAACCCAGCCTATAATTCAAAAGTAAGCAGCAAAAATATTTTTAGAAAGAACACACAGTTTCATCTTTTAACCTAAAGTGCACAGAAATAATTAAGAAACTTGTTTTGAAAACAGTGAAACGACTCTCCTGTATCTGAATATATTGTGCTACCAGGCAGGGCTGAGAGACAAAAATGTGCAGCCGGCCACCATAGTCCCAAGTTGAACTGTTAACCTGAGAGGCTTCCAAGGAGCTGCGGAGTTGGGAATTTGTAAAACACCATGACAACTGGTATTGGCGACATCACATGTCTTACACTTTATCTGCAGGAAATATCAAGTCTCAGACTCCTTGGCAAGTTGGGTTTTGTGTATGGTCTGTTTTGCATAAACTTTTAGAGCTTTTCTTCTCTTTTTAATGTTGAGTATGTTCCTACCTTGATGCATTCTTTCCCAGTTCTTTGTAGAAACCACTGGACACAGGCAGAATGCGTGCAGAGTGAAAGAAAGACAGAGTGCAGGCCCAGGAAATGCCTTCCCTCCAAGGTATGGCTGTGCCAAGGCGCAGACTTGACTTTGCAGTTTTCCAAACTTGCCTCTGTTTCCAATGGCAACTGTGAAACTCGACCAGTGGAGGATTTCACACTGAGACTTCTCTTGCCAGTAGGTTGCATAATTAGATTGAATGTGCTTAATCTCTCTCAGAGCTCAAACATGAGAAGATTTCATTTAGGAGGAGGGAAAAAAGCAGTGGAAAGTATTTGAAACCAAAGCATTCGTGGATTGCCAACATCGATACATAATGTCCTTTCCTGATTTGGTTTTAGACGCAGCACACTGGAACCGGCCACATCTAATGATGAGGTCTGTAGAAGAATTTGTTGTGGTCGCCTCTTAGGAGCAGAGCCAGAACAAAAAAGGATTGTATCACAGTATCGCCCATTATAGGGTTAGGGAGAGAAACAAAGCTTCCCCATTCCACCGACCTTTTATGGGGAACTGTGATGCCAAAGGATGGGGGAGAAAAGATGCAGAGCAAGTCCTGCCTCTGTGAGTTTGCACTGATGAAGTAGAATTTTACAGTAGAATGATAAATAATGGAACAAGGACCACTCTGCACGTCTTACGACCATCAAGCATATTTCCTTTGTGCTGACAGGATCAGAGACTTCTTAGGGGAAAATGACAGCTCAGCTGAGCCCCAAAAGAAATGCCACCCAGCTTCTGCCCTCATCTGAAATTTCACTGAAACAATGATAAAATATCCATTTTGAAAATAGCAGTTTTTCTGAGTGTCTTTAATTCCGTTTACAAAAATGTGTTATTTTCAAGTAAGTTCAAAGACAAGCATTGGTTGCAACAGGAAGAACTCGGAAAATCTTCTAACCTAGGATTTTGGTCCTTCAATACAAGCAGAGAGACTGGTTTAATTTTCTTTAGATTTCACAGTACAGAGGTGTACTTGTTACCTCAGGGAAGGATTAAGTCAGGATCAAAAGGACTGGATTTCACAGCTCGCTGGTCTCTCCCCCCCAAGACTTTAAGTGCTTTCCCCATGGTGTACCTCATGGCAAAAACCATGTCTGCCAAGAGGCCAGGCCAGGAGGCCCTGACTCTTCAGACTTCTCCACACACACACAATCTCGCGCACCCATGGCCATCATGGCAGGAGAGAAAAGGTGGTCCCAGGGATGGCTTAGTTGTCATGGAGCTACCCCCCGCCAAAAGCCCAGAGAGGAACGTGCTGTGATGAAGAAGCCATGTGTGTTGACGTTGCCTAGTCACGATAGGCGTGGACTTGCCAGCTGACCGCTAATGACGGACTCCAAAAGCGGAAATACAGCCAATGGGCCAGAAACAGACGACTCGACTTTTTGCAAGGACTATTGATTCGGTTATTTAGTAAATGACAGCACTCATTGTGAGCTCATACATTTTGATTTTATGGTCAGATTCTCAGGGAGTGAAATCCCAGACATCAGAATGCCAATGTTCTCAGGGACAGTCTAATGTACAGCCCAGGCAGCCCCAGGACAACGGACACTACCTGCCATCTGTCTTGTGTTTCCGTGCTCAACCACTAGACTCCAGTAGATGCCAGGGCCCAGAAGGCTCTTTAGAGAAATGACCAACTCTATCATTTGGATCTTAAATGTCCTCAGAGGGCTCATGTTTTGGAGGCTTGGTCCTCAGGGAGGCAAAACTTGGAGAGGTGGTGCCCTGTGGGAAGTCTTTACGCCACTGAGGGAGTATCCTTGAAGCGGACCGTGGGATCCTTCCTCTGGATTTTGCTTTTCAGCCATGAAGTGAGTGGTTTCGCTCTACCACATGGTCCTGCAAAAATGTCCCCAAAACAGTGGGGACAACTGGCCACAGAATGAAACCTCTGAAACTGTGAGCCAAAATAATATCTTTTCTGTTTATAATCGGATCATCTCAGGTATTTATTATAGCAATAGAAAACTGACTGACAAACAATTACTATTTCATTCCCAATCATCTTGGATCCCATTATATTCTACATATAAGTGAGAACATGTAGATCCGTCTTTTTGTGTTTGAATTATTTCACTTGGTATAATATTGTCCACTTTCCTTCATGTTGTCGAATGACAGAACTTCTTTTTCTACATTGTATGTATATACACCACATTTTCTTTATCCGTGCCTCCACTGATAGATGCTCAGGTTGGCTCCATAACTTGGCCATGCAAATAGCGCTGCAGTGAACATGGACATGCAGACATCCCTTCAGCATACTAATTTTAAATATTTCAGGTAATACCAGAAAGTGGGGTTGGGAGCTAAATGCCATAGGAGGGCCAAATCCGATCTCTTGCGCTGCCTAGAGTATAGTCAGTCACTGAGCACTATACATTTCAATGTCTCTGAGAAGATCAGTCTCAAGTGTTTTCATCACAGAAGATGTCAGATGTTTGAAGTGATGGGTGGGTTGGCTGGCATGATTTGTTGATTCCATCCTGTATTCAAAAATCTTAATATCACTTTGCATGCTATAAATATAATCTGTCAATATATAATAAAATTATTAATGAGCCAACTAAATGGTGATTAACTAAAATAGTACTTGATTAAACCACAGAAGGAATTAATTGATTAATACGACAGAAAATGTCTCAGTGGAGTCAGAACAATCATTTGTAAAGTCACATGACGCATTCTGATGAGATAATCATGTACTCCCCCACAGTTGCAGCTGAGAGTCACTTGGTTGGACTATACAACTGGAACGGCCCTAGAGATGACCTAGGTCAATGACCTTTGGATCATGTTCTAGCAAACCCTGGAGTTCCTCAGTGAGACCACCAAGATGGGTGAGAAGAAGGGGAAGACCAAGCAAGTGGGGCCAAGCCTCCAAGTCATGCATACAAAAGGTGGGCTGTCCTTCCACTCAGCAAGGACTTGCACAGCATACACACTGTGCTGGCTTTGTGTCTGTGCTAGAGACACAAGAATGAGAAAACCCAGGGCTGCTCCAGTGACTCACAATTGTGTGTTTTATTTCTTGAGGTTCCAGAAAAGGGTTCTGCTTAGGTAGGTAGGTAGGTAGATAGGTAGGTAGGTAGATAGACCGAGATCATTTTATGGATAGAGAAACTAGAATTAGGTGACTTACAAAATTCATTTAATCAAAAAGTGTCAGAACCAACCTGAATCCGACTTCTCTACCACCAGGCTTTGTGATTGGTCTGTATATCGTTCCATACTTTGGAAGCAGTCATTTCCATGATGATATAGAAGTTTTTTTAAACAAATCAATATCGAGTAATGAAAGTGAAGCAGCTATCAAAAACCTTCCAACAAACAAAATCACAAGACCAGATGAATTCTCAACCAAGTTGTGCCAGGCCTTTAAAGAACTAATACCAATCCTATTCAAATTATTCCATGAAATAGAAAAGAAGGGAACAAACTTATTCTACAAAGCCAATATCACCCTGACAAAACCAGACAAAGACATCAAGGAAAGAAAACTTCAGACTAATATCCTTGATGAACATAGATGCAAAAATTCTTAATAAAATATTGGCAAACCACATACAACACATTAAAAAGATAGTGTAGCGTGATCAAGTGGGTTTTGTTCCAGGATGCAAGGTTGATTCAGAATATGGAAATCAATAAGCATAATTAACCAAATAAATAGACTTAAAGCAAGAATCACATGGTTATCTCAATAGATGCAGAAAAAGCATTTGACAAAGTACAGCATCCATTCATGTTTCAAACACTAGAAAAACTAGGTATAGTAAGAATATACCTCAACATTGTAAAGGCTGTATATGACAAATTCAAGGCCAACATTATAGTGAATGGAGAAAATCTCAAAGCATTTCCTTTAAAAACAGGAACAAGGTAAGGATGCCCACTATCACCACTCCTATTCAACATAGTCCTTGAAAGTCTAGGCAGAGCAATCAGGCAAGAAAAGGAAATTAAAGGGATACAAATAGGAAAAGAAGAGGTCAAATTATCTCTGCTGACAATATGATCCTATATTTAGAAGACATAAAAACCTCCACCAAAAGACTTTTAGAGCTCATAAATGAATTTAGCAAAGTAGCAGGATATAAGATCTACACTCATAAATCAATTGCATTCCTATACTCCAATGATGACTCTGCTGAAAAAGAAATTAGGGCAACTACCCCATTCAAAACAGCCTAAAAAAAAAAAACAAAACTTGAGAATCAATCTAACAAAAAAGGTGAAAGGCCTATAAAATGAAAATTACAGAGCACTAAAGAAAGAAATTGAAGACCTTAGAAGATGGAAAGACCTTCCATGTTATTGGATAGGCAGAATTAATATTGTCAAAATGGCCATACTAACAAAAGCACTATACATATTCAACACAAGGCCTACCAAAATCCCCATGAATTACTCATGGAACTAGAAGAAGCAGTTCTGAAATTCATTTGGGAAAATAAGTGACCATAATAGCCAATCTGCTAGAAAAGCAAAGCAGGTGGTGTCACAATACTGGACTTCAACTTATGCTACAGAGCAAGAGTAACAAAAATCGATGGTGCTGGCACCCACACAGGCATAAAGACCAATGTGATAGAATAGAAGACACAGAGACACACTCACATCAATGCAGTTATCTGACAACAAAGGTGCCCAAAATATGTCTTGGAGAAAAGAGCCTTTATAACTAATGGTACTAGTAAAACTGGAAATCCATATACAGTTGAATGAAATTTAACCCCTATCTCTCATCCTATATAAGAGACAACTCAAAATGGATCAAAGACCTAGGAATTAGACCAGAAACCCTGCACCTACTAGAAGAAAACATAAGCCCAACACTGTAACATGTGGACTCAGGAACTGACTTCCTTAACAAGACTTCTGAAGAGCAAGAAGGAAAATTGAAAATCAATAAGTGGGATGACTTCAAATTATAAAACTTCTTTATAGCAAAGAAGACAAAAGCATTAAGAGAGAGCCTACAAAATGGGAGAAAATCTTTGCCACCCTAGATAGAGCATCAATCTCCAAGATATACAAAGAACTCAAAAAACTTAACATCAAAAAAAAAAAAAAAAATAACCCAATAAATATATGGGCAAAGGAACTAAACAGATACTTCTCAAAAGAAGAAATACAAATGGTCAACAAATATATGAAAAAGTGATCAATATCTCAACCAATTAGAGAGATGCAAATGAAAACTACATTGAGATTTCATCGCACTCTAGTCAGAATGTCAATTATCAAGATTATAAGTAACAATAATTGTTGGTGAAGATGTGGCAGAAATATTACCCTTGTACATTGTTGATGGGACTATGACTTAGTGTAACCACTCTGGAAAGCAATTTGGAGACTTCTCAAAAAACTAGGAATGGAACTACCACATGACCCAGCTATTCCACTCCGCAGTATATATGCAAAGGATTTAAAATCAGTATGCTACAGTGACACAGCCACATAAATGTTTATAGCAGCTCAACTCACAATAGCCAAGCTACAGAACAAACCTGGGTGCCCTTCAACAGATGAATGGATAAAGGAAATGTGGTACATATACACATGGAACATTATGCAACCATAAAGAAGAATGACATTATGGCATTTGCCGGTAAATGGATGGAAGTGGAGACTATCATGCTAAATGAAACAAGCCAGCCCTAAAAACCAAAGGCTGAACGTTTTTTCTGATATGTGAAAACTGATCCAAAGTAAGGTGAGGGGTAGAATAGAAGAAAGATCAGTGGAGTAGATGAAGGGGAATGAAAGGAAGGTAGGCAGGATGGGATAGAGGATGACCATGACATAAATCTGTCCTAACTATCCTGTGTACATACATGGATATACCACAGTGTATCTCACCACCACTAATTAAACAAAACTGCAAGCAAATAGAAAGATCAGTAGAACACAGGGAAGGAACAGGGAAAGGGAAAGGAGAAGTACTGGGGACTGAATTAGAACAAATTATATTCTGTGCTTTTATAAGCATGTCAAAATGTCATGTATAACTAAAAAGCACAGATAAAAATAAAAACATAGAAAATAGGTAGTGGCTGCCTGGCAGAGCTGCGAGCACACTGCAAAAACAGGAGATTTCCAGGCCCTTCCAACTGTTCCTGGGACTGGGTGTCATGAGAGCATGGAATCACCAGAAGCTCCATATAATCTGCCAACCCAAATCCTCAAATGGGGTTGGACCACACAGAGACTGTATTGGCCCACCCCACTGACAACTGTGGAATTCAGTGTTGTTTGAGAAGACTGGTCTGGTGGTGGGTAGGATGTGAGGGGGTGCAGGAGCTGTCTTGGTTCACCACAATGCCAGCTCCATTCCCAGCAGGCTGTGCCCTTGAGGTTCCTAGTAGGTCTCCAGGCTGCATGCTTCCCTCAGGAAAGAGAAGTCTGCTTCCCACGTCTGGAGCCCCCGAGCCTCCGAGCCCCCAAGCCCCATCGTCCTGTCCTGACGGCACGTACCCTCTGAGCACTGCACTGATGGTCTGAAGGCGGCCAAGGACACACAGTCCATATGCAGCTGGGAGATCTGAAGTATTTCTAGCAAATAGGATGGCAGGAATGGATGGAGGAGGAGCGAGAACACAGCCCATTGGCTGCCCCAACGCACCGTATCTGCCCGTAACTGAGGAGGCCCGTCAGACTATCCTAGTGAGCACGCTCAACTTGAGATCTACTGAACTACAGTATATTCAGTAATATTTGAGATGAAATATTACATCTCAAAACAGTAACGAGAGGAGAGTTTCAGGATGCATCTATCATTGCCACAACGGGATGTATTCTTCAAAGAATTTGGAATATTATAATTCAAAAAATCAGTATAAACAACATAACAATTCATGTTTTATGCTACTACACCCCAAGTTACTTAGTCCTTTTATATAATAGGTGGCAAATAAAAATTGTGGTCCTTTTTTTTTTATTTTTTACAAGGATTGAACCCAGGGCTGCCTAACCACTGAGCCATATCCCCAGCCCTTTTTTTATTTTTTATTTTGAGAGAGTCTCGTTGAGTTGCTTAGGGCCTCATTAAGTTTCTGAGGCTGGCTTTGAACTCGCCATCCTCCTGCCTCAGCCTCCCAAGCCTCTGGCATTATAGGCATGCACCACTGTGCCTGGCAAAACTATTGACCTATTCACAGCCTTGCCTCAAAAGTAGAATCAACTTGATCTATTCAGTCCTGAGTATAACTAATTGCAAGCAAAATATGCCAACTTTTTTAAAAATTATAATTGCATATTGGTATATTTGGTATAGATGCTCAGTTCTCCCTTCAAATTACAAATATTCCTATTTGGGGTTCTACTTTTTAATATGTTGATTTGGCATCAAATATTTTACTTCTGCAAGGTTAACATTCCGCTACCATTGACACCATGACAGCATCTGCCATTTCAGCTTCCTCCTGAAACCCCACAGCATTTGTAAAATCATATGAATCTGCAGAAATTATCTGATGTGTGTAAGTGATTGTTATTCTACTTTCTCCATTTTATTTCTTAGTCTTAGATAATTACAAGAATTTTTTAAGCCTATAGTGTGAATTTGAGAAAAGATAGTATCTTCAGCCATCTCTAATTTTTGTGACGATATCAACAATGGAAATTGTGAAGAAGATCATCTTCATTTCCCTTCATCTCCCATCCAATCTCTTTTTTCTCATGAACTTTTTAGGTGGTCTGGCATTGTTCCATCGTGACCAACAAAGTGCCTTCTGTGTTCTTGATGCCTGATGAGTGAGTTGGTGACCGGCAGGATGGCAGAGCACAGGAGGGCTGTCCCTTAGCGCCGTCAGGGAAGAAACCCAGGATTGCCCTTCACTGCTTGGTGGACACCAGGACCAAGCCACAAGAGGACCGCCAGGCCAATGCAGTGCAACAGGCAGGCTGAACACAGCCACGCCTCACCCTTGCCTCGTGATGGTCTTGACTTTGGGGATGAGGATTAGGTAGCACAAAGAGGCGAGGTCACTGTCCTGTGTGACTTGTCCACATGCCACTCCCGTTCTCACCTGTCTCACGTGGTTCTCAGCCACACTGCTCATGCCACGGGAAGACTTTTTAATATTGATCATCCAAACAAAGTGCTGGCAGTGGCAACTCTTGACCCTATCTGGGACGCTGGCACACAATAAGCAGGAATGTCAGCTGGGAAAAAAGTTCGATCCCACAGGTTATTTGGCAGTCTGTGAGCCCAGTGATAGATTGCTTCCATGGTGTTATTTTTAGTCATTGGATGTGTAGACAACACCTGGTTCCCAGTTGCTCCCTGGAGCTATCAGTTCTATTCCTCCTGGCACCCAAGACAAGCAGATCTCCCTGCTCAGAACTCAGCTGCTGGAAAGACAGGTCAGTCTCTTGGTAGTACTTCAATAACGAGAATCATCTTCCAGGTCCCATGGAGACCAGAATATTGCCACCCATTATTCTGGGTCCAGTACCATCCCTGGCCGACATAATTCACTCAAAAGTGTGTTTAAGGGCTGGGGTTGTGTCTCAGTGGTGAAGTGCTTGCCTGGCATGTGTGAGGCACTGGGTTTGATTGTCAGCACCACATCTAAATAAAATAAAGGTCCATTGACAACGAAAAAATATTTTTTCAAAAAAGTCTGTTCAGTTGTGTTCAATAATACCGTTTCTCATTAGAACTTTATAAAAGTCAACTTTTTATGCTTTCTCAAACAAGTGAATAGTTATTTTTACATGAAAACATGTCCTGGGTGGTGTATATAAAAACAAACAATTATTTGAAGCTTTTTTTAAAAAAAATTGACTATGTGTCATGAAAATGGTAAATAGAAATCAAGTAGTAAATAAACAGAGGTTTATAGAAGCAAACAGAGAAGTATAGGGATTTTCTATTTAATAAAATAAAAGAAAAAAAGGCCTTGTAAAATCGGTAACAATGTATTGAGCCATGTGCTTTTTAAGCTTCTTTGTGGTCATTGAAGCAGAAAGGAAAGAGTGACAGTGTGAGTGTTTACTTTAAGATGTCAATTGAAGTACTACTTAATAATGAAGATAATACACACACAATAAAATAACTTCTGTAAATGTTTAGGAGAGCACCTGAGAGCCAGGGCACAGCTTCTCGAGGGACTCTCACAGCCATAGCTCCTGTGTTCTTTGATGCACAAAACGACCTAGCACTTAGGGAGGCTGAGAGAGGAGAATCACGAGTTCAAAGCCAGCCTCAGCAAGGGCGAGGCACTAAGCAACTCAGTGAGACCCTGTCTCTACATAAAACACAAAATAGGGCTGGGGATGTGGCTCAGTGGTTGAGTACCCCTGAGTTCAGTCTCCAATACCAAAAAAAAAAAATGAACTTGTACGCGAAGCCACCTGTATGCGCTTCAGACTCAGGGTCTTTTAAGGAGATTCTTATCTTCTGCAGACCACACAGGATTTGCGTCATTCTTTTTTTAAAATTTCTACAGCAGAGATAATGACTTTCTCCCCAGCTGTTACTTTTCCCTGAATGTGGATGAGGCATGTGAGGTTCCTCTTAAGATTCTCAGCCTCTTAGAAAGTAATGGCTGCTTTGTGTCAACCAATCATGTGGCGCATTGTGGAATACATATCTGCACACACATACAAGCAGATATATGCAAATGTGTATGTTAATACTTTTTGGTTGGCAGGTAATGCAATTAACATACACAAAGAAAAACCCAGGGGCGTGGAGAAGTGGGGCAGAAAACTGCTTTCCACAGGAGTCCCTGTAGGTCAGGGACCTTCCCGACAAGAATAGCCAGATCCGCGCAGGGCCTGACTGCGTCCCGGAACTCTGGCTGTGCTATGACTCTTCCCCGGTCCTGGTCCTTCCTTTATGCCTTGCCTCCTTCCTCCTACAGTGGATGGTTTCCTCCTGGCTGCAGACAACCTTGAGTTTCCATCATTCAAGTCAGTTGAGCTCAGAGAAAAGAGAATCTGCTCTTTCTCCCAATGTCCACAGGACAATCCTGGGGCATTACATCAGCCAGCGGTTCTTGAAGGCATAACTTGGAGATAATTTAGTGCAGCCAACAAAGAGGAGATGTCAGGACTCAAGAAGTGGGTAGAAGTGCGGGCCAGATAAAAACAGCAGGCATCCCACCATCCAGTGCGGCACATGCTCTTGGTGCCCACCAGCATCCTCTTGACCCACATCAGTGTCCACCTGTGGCTGTGGTAGGTTCTGGCATGCTAGCTGCTTCTCACCTCAACCCATTTCTCTGTTGGAAGGCTTTCCCTCAGTTGATGAGCTAGTACCAGCATAGTCAGGCACGGCACATGGTGTGGGTGAGTTGACCTCCAAGGATAAAACTCAGTCCTCCCCCAGCAGATGGTGAGACATGGTAGGTCTAGTGCGACCACCCTGAGGCATGATGTCCAGCATGGTTTCCCAGAATGTCCCCTACAGGATCGATTTCCATTGCCTAAGAAATCTGAATTGTTCTTGTCTGGTGCTTTGGGATTCAACATGAAGTTACCTCTAACCTCAAGCACCTCAAATAACAAGGCTTTGGTCTCATTCCTGAGACCTGAGTGCCCACCATGAATCATCTTTAGCAACTGGCCTTCTTTGTTGTTCACAACCAACATCAAATGTATCAATTGCTTTCAGTCACAAGTGACAGAAAGTACAACCAATGGCTGCAAGTAAAAAAGTACACGTTGAGCTGGGTGCAGTGGCGCACGCCTGTAATCCCAGCACTTTGGGAGGCTGAAACAGGAGGATCACGAGTTCAAAGCCAGCCTCAGCAACAGCAAGGCGCTAAGCAACTCAGAGAGACCCTGTGTCTACATAAAACACAAAATAGGGCTGGGGATGTGGCTCAGTGGTCGAGTGCCCCTGAGTTCAATCCCTGGTACCAAAAAAACAAAAAAATGTACGTGTTGGTCTAGCAACTAAGAAGTCCAGGGCTGACGCCTCTGTAGGCAGCACTGTGCAGGTTGACTGTGACCTTACGGCTGTGTCCTCATCTCCACCAATTTCCACTTCTTCCCGTCTCTTGCTATCAGCTTCCTACTCAAAATGGTTCACAAAACTGGCTGGCTGGCACAGTGCCTAGGAGGGAAGAGAGCCAGAGCAGTGCTGGTTCAAGTCCCCACGCCCCCTGTGCTTGATGCAGCTTAGGTCACGGGCCAGGTGCCACTTAGTGTAAGTCACCCAGGGCTCACTCTAGGGGCTGGGGCAGATGAGCTCCATGTCACCGTGGGGGAGGTTCCCCGAGGAGACTGTGGTGAGAGAGGAGGGAGCGGAGGCTGGGGTGTCACCGCTTCACAGCCCTGTCACCCACACTTCCCACCTGGATTGCGTTCCCTCAGTCTTCTCCCTTAGTTCCCGCCTTCCCACCAGACTGTCCAGCAGTAGATCTACCTGGGCTCTCCCACCTGCTGTGGGGAATCTGAGCCCGGGAGTCTATGGACCAAGCTCCTAAGAGATGACATCCTGGGCGTCTGTTCATCACCATCACTGGGATTTCTGTTCCTCAGCCCCATCAGTCTCCCAGAGGGCTCTCTGAAGCATTGGTGCTTCCTTCTCCTTCACCAGGCTGCTGTTGCTACCCTAACTTGCCCATCAGCCCCAGGGCCAGGTCTGTCCCCAGGCCAGGCATCCAAGTCCTCTGTTCCAGCTCAGTTTCTCATGGGCTGTTAGGCTAGACCCAGGATCTGTTAAGTTTTTTTAAAAATCCTCAAAATCATACATTTAGAAAAAGAGAATATCTAATAAAAAGATTAACAGAGCTATTCAAAAATACCTACAGATATTATTTTGAAGAAATGCTGATTTCTTTTCTAGAAAGCAGTAAAAATTATACAGTGCTTTCGGAAAGGTAATTTTATTAGTTACTAATGACAATTCAAGCAAAGTATCTTCAAATAAAGATGTGTAATGTGATGAGAGTAGAATGCCACTGAGTACTCTTTCAGGTTCTTTCTAAGTCGAAGATTGAGAATAGCTTTAAATAATTCACCCATGGCTCATCTGTTCATTTATGCCCATACTTCTGAAGTGCTTGAGAACAGCTTGTACTTTTTTATCATCCAAAACATCTCATTTGCAGACTCATTTGTTACATTAAGCTGCTTTAAAATCCTTTCACCCTTTTTAAGTGATTCAAAAACAAAATTTTATCCCATGGCCCATCTGGTTATTATAAATTATGATTAGCCCACACCAGAATAATTAACATTGTATGATACCAGAACGAGCATGTGGAGTCAAGCTTATGTGAATGGTTGAGGTATGCGGGCATATTCCCTATTTCAATGACAATTTCTCCATGGAGGCAAGTATTCCCTTTTAAAACATTGCTCTCTTACAACTTGTATTAAAAGAAAAAAGGAAACCGAACTAATGGGCTGGGGTGTACCCGGTGGTAGAGCACATGCCTACCGGCATCAGTGGTTGATAAAGTGGTGACTAAAAAATTTTATTAGTTACTAATTAAATTTACTAAAAGTTTACTAACTCAGCATTTGGGATCATACATTATTCATCTTTCTTCTTAATGGGATCTATCTGTGTCAAGAACAAAATACTACCTTGGTCACTAAAAAGGAAAGCAAATTAGAATTTCAGACCTCAAAAAGATCTTGAAGATCTCCACAGGCCACTAGACATCTGAAAGATGTGTGAGGGTATTTCTAAAAGATGTGATCAGCTCACGGCTAAAATATGCACATGAACGTTCTCTATTGTGTCCTGCAGATAAAATCTGGCTTTTGCAAAAGAAAAGGCAGTTGTATCTGATCATAAAGGCCAGCCACTCTTCCTAGACTGCAAAACAAATAAGAGAATAAATAAAATGTCAAGATAATACTGAAGATTAGCTACACAGGCTATCTTGTAACCGCGAAATCATTTTTCCTGTCTGATGGTGTGGGTTTTTTATTTTCTTAACGAAAAAAAATATCACATTATTTGGCAAACCATCATCTTTCTCTGGATTCCCAAACATTTTCCTCCTTAGTGGAAATATTAATGCATTTCTTGTTTTTCATACCATGAAACTGATTAGGGTACAGATTTTCCTTATGTTCCTTTAAATTTCAACATGTGTTAACCACTCTCAATGATGGTTATACGCTGATACAAACACATGCCTGACCATCCCAGATAGCTTCAATCCTGAGCAGCGTCCCTTGTGAAGGTAGGCTGTTGTCATTGCCGCATTCTCACAGTGGCCTGGGTGCTGCTCTGTCGTTGCATGTCAAGCTCCCGTGCCTCTCTCCTGCCTGGTCATCAGGGATCATCATGCTGACTCCTGGGCCACTGAGGCCGTAGGAATCTTTCACACAGAAAAGCCAGTAAGACAGCCTGCACGTGGGGCGCCAAGCCTTACCATCCAGCTCCTGAGCCCTCCCGCCCCTCTCCAAGATTGCAAATCAACAAGCATGGCTCAGAAGAGCTCTCACATGTGTCTTTGGCTTCCTTAATATTCTAGAACAATTTGGACTAACGTTTAGGAATGTGGGTGGTTTCATACAAATCTCAGGATTTCCATTGCTTTTCAAACATAGGAAGGTCTGGCGGCAGTTGTCCTGATTTCTCAGGTGGTGCTAACTAACTGCTGCTGGGCAAGCGCTGGCCGCTTGCAGAAGGCAGGCCCTCTCCCTTACCTCAGTCCCTGTTCTCCCTACCATCTCCCCAACACCAGGGCCTGCTGTCATTTGCCATTTACATTAACACTGATTTTCCTTCAGTATAGAAATATTTTTCTGTGCCCGTGTTTTTGTTTTTAAATTTTGTTTTTATTTTTACAAAAAAAAAAAAAAAAAAAAGAGAGAGAGAAAGAAAGAAAAAAAGAAAGAAAGAAAGAAAGATGGATGGATGAAAAACAACCCCAGAGAGCTACATGATTTTTTTTGGTGCGGGGAGGGGTACCAGGGATTGAACTCAGGGGCTCTCGACCACTGAGCCACATCCCAGCCCTATTTTGTGTTTTATGTACAGACAGGGTCTCACTGAGTTGCTTAGCGCCTCGCTGTTGCTGAGGCTGGCTTTGAACTCGTGATCCTCCTGTCTCAGCCTCCCAAAGTGCTGGCATTACAGGTGTGCACCATCGCACTTGGCTCTGTCAGCCACGGGGTCATAACTGTTCCTACCAGCTCTCTGCAGAGCCCCCCAGGAGTGCCTGGCTCCCTCCTGCACCACCCTCCCCTCGGCCCTCCCTGGGCTTCCTATCGGTGCTGACACTAGGCCCCTCCAACCTGGTGCAACTCAGAGGAGCAGAGAAGTCCCGCCCACAGACAAAGCTTCCACCATTAAGAGAAGACTCGGGCTAAGTCCCTCCCCTCAGAAGTTAGAGAAGTCCTTTGCACCGATGTCTAGCGGCAGCCAGCCCCTGCCATCGGTTACATGCCCTGCTGCCGTCCCCCATGCCATTCCTGCCCCGGGAGCACACTCCCTGGTCTCATGGTGGTGGGTCCTGCGCACGCACTTGCCCTGGCTCTGCTTCTGGGAAACTCAGACCGGAAGGTTCTATTCCCTAACCCCCCTTCCTTCTTTCACTCTAGCTCATGAGCTTTGCCTTCAAAAGCCACCTCGTCATGTCACTCACTTTTTATTTGCAAGAGATGGAAAAACAGGAGCTGGGGACGTAGCTCAGTGGCAGGGTGCTTGCCTAGCATGCACAGGACCCTGGGTCCCATCCTCAGCACCACAAAAAAGAGAGAGAGGAAGCACAAACTGGAGCTGCGTCCATCACAGGGATGGAAGGACATTGAGGTGTCCCTACGTGAGGGGAGGCTGCGTGGAGATGAGGGCCGAGGAAACCAGAAACAGCGCCCACGCGCTCCCCGCACCCTCCATCTCACCCCGCTCCTATCAGCAGAGTGCTTTCATTTCTCTATTGTGATCCAGCACCTTCCGAGTAGCATGGGGCATGGTGGCCCAGAGTTCCCAGCGTTCGTGTCCGACATTGACAGTGGCCACTTTTTTTTTTTTTTTTTTTACTGGGGATTGAACCCAGGGATGCTTTGCCACTGAGCTATACCCCAGTCCTTTCCATTATTAATTTTTTTTTTTTTTTTTTTGGTACTGGGGATTGAACTCAGGGGCACTCGACCACTGAGCCACATCCCCAGCCCTATTTTATGTTTTATGTAGAGACAGGGTCTCACTGAGTTGCTTAGCACCTCACCATTGCTGAGGCTGGCTTTGAACTCGCGATTCTCCTGTCTCAGCCTCCCAAAGTGCTGGAATTATGAGCGGGCACCTACGCGCCCTGCTCTTTTTTATTATTTTTAATTTTGAGAGAGGTTTTTGCTAAGTTGCTGAGGCTAGCCTTGAACGTGTGATCCTTTCTGCCTCAGTTGCTGGCATTATAGGCGTGTGCCGCCACGCCCCGCTACAGTGACCACTTTTATTCCCTAAAATTCAGTTTGAGAATTCCTGAGACAGGACTCCAACTGACCTGGCTTAGGATGAGTCAGTGAGGCGGGAAAGAAGGTTCCCACGCTCAGCTTGGGTCTCCAGGGTTCCCTGCAGGACTCTGCCAGAACAGTCTCAAGGTCCAGCCCAGTGTTACTTCCCACATTCAATCCAGGATCCTGGAAGGCATCATGCAGTTAAAAGACAGTGAGGCTGGGAGGCAGATCCCTACCCTGGGCCCCCGCAGAGCAATGGCTCCAACTCCCTCCCGCACATACCCTTCTGAGCCTCAATATCATCACCAAGAAGCAGGTAGCACAGTGTCCACCATGGCAGAGGTGGTTCCTGAAGTGGCTAGCACACAGTGTGGACTCAGCTAGGCCACTGGCCAAAGCAGCACCTCCCTTAAATCCTCACGTGAGGCCACAAACCCTGGCCCCAGACTGTCTGTTGGTTCACTTGATCAAACATTCCCTGGGGCAGGGAGCATCCTACTCCTCTTCCTGGCTATCCTAGCCCAGGTACGTTATCCAGCATGTTGGAGTAGGAGAGTAATACTAGTTAAAAGAGTAACTTCCAATGTCATTCAGTGACGCCCGTCAGGTTTTCATTTGTGGATTAGCACTGCTTTTTGAAAATGACTAGTTCTTCCTTGGATTCTAGCAAACGTAAGCCTTCCCAACTGTTTCATGAAGGAAAACTTCTCTCTCAAAAGGTCCCACATTCCTTGTGTGACAGGTACTGTTAGAAATAATTGAAATAAGGAAAGAAAAAACAACTCTGCCCTCAAATGGTTGAAGATTAACTGGTTGATGTAGTTATTTAATTCTCAGCTTTATGTTCCTGTGTAGTTGTTTCCACATGTTCTCCAGACACCGAAATAACAAATGTCTTTAAAATTGGCTCCTTCCCTGCTCCGTGTTTCCTTCAGATCACACCCATGATGCAAGTGGAAACTGTCCATATGCGTTTGATTACATGAGAACGGCTCGTATATTTCCTTCTATTAATTACAGTGACTCTAAAATTTATAAACTATTTCCTTCTCCACCCCACTGGCCATATTCTCGCATCAGTTCCATATCCTCGATTTAGCTGAACTGGAGCACAGAAACATTTAAGATGCAGCTTTAACCCCACTGATTTTCAGGATTTTATATAAGCAACTCCTTATTTTCAAAACCTTAAAGGAGATGTGCTCATATGAATGATTTTAAAAGCTCATATTTTAAGTAAATAACAACAAAGTCAAACTTAAAGAAACATATCATTTTGTTAAAGCCTTTTGTCTCCTTAAGGCTTAAAGTGTGGTTTTTTGTTTGTTTTCTTTTTGTTTGGATCTTGCTAAGGTGCTCCGTGCACAGAGGCCCTTCCCAGCCAGCAAACCCACACTTCCGTTGACTCTCGTGAGGAGTTCACCACAATTCCGCCAGTCCTGTGTACTTGCAAGTGCTGTGTGAAATAAAGAAGCCCACCTGCTCTGGGCACCTTAGACCAAAGCGTGCAGCCTGCTCAGAGTCAGGAGGTCAAGCCAGTCTCTCTTTGCTCATTCTTTTACCAGGACAGCACTTTATCATCTGTCACAAATGGAAACAGTGCAGGCTTCTGGCGCTGGGTACCACTGGCCTCTCATTCAGCTGTAGAGGACCTGCCTAGAAACCCATACCATGGAGATGGAAGGCGCTGCAGATGTAGAGGTCAAGAGGGCCCAGGCCTTCACTTTGCAGATGAGGAAATAGTTCTGGCACGACCATCGCTAAGATGTGTTGACTGACTTTCCGTTGTGTGCGTGCAAGTTTGTGAAGGAGCCTGCATGACCTAGAACATAAACTGTCCCAGCAGAACCTAGTGACCTGAAGAGGCAGCCATCTTGGGTTTACTATTACCTCCGCCCCAAATTCTGAAATGACAGAAACATACCCTAAGGTCTTTGTCCGGCTCCATCCTGTGACATGTAGGCCCTCACTAGAGCAGGACTCCAGACAGTGTGCAGAGATCCATCACCTTTCTTTTCTATCATCCAAATACCAACCTCTTCTTGTCTGCCCAGCCATATTGGTTAAACCAACCCCTCCTCCACGGTATATTGATTTAATCCTTGCAGGAGGATTTACTTGTGAAAAGAGTTTTATTTACCAGAATGGCTCTCATGATAGCCAGGACAGGCTGGGGGCACGCCAAATCCAGGCATGAAATGAAATTTATTTTGGTGTCTGCTTCAGAACTCGCATGTACAGGTGCTCAGAGGAGCCATTCTGCTGGAAGGGAGCTTGTCCTGTGGGGCTCTTTGTGCCGCTTCATTTGTATAGCAAACTCATTGTTTTTACATAGGTTTGACAAGAAATGAACTCAAGGCAGCTGTGGGAACAATGATGGAATCCTGGCCAAGCCACCCACCCCTTGACACATACATTGATTATTGTCCTTGTATTTGGCCTAAGGAGTTCATCCAGAATTGGTTCTCACTTGCTCACAATTTCTGCCTTCCCAATCCTAATCACAGTTGTCGTAACCTTTTCCTAAAATAAAAAAAAAAAAAAACAATCACCCCCAGCCAGGAGTACGGCCCTAACACACCCTACAAAGGCAACTTTAACAGAAGTGGAAGGTAGGGCCAGTTCATGCAGAGCTGAACCATTTTCCATTTTAAGAACTGATTAGAAAAGAAGAATTGTAATATTATGACTTATACATATTTTGCCCACCATGGAGAGTGACAGCTTGACACGTAAGACTAGAGATCTGACCTGGGCCTCCATCCTTTCCTCCTGATTCCACCCTGACATGTGGCCCATAGCATCAGGGAAATAAGGTAGGGATTCTGGGTGAGCGGGTGGGTCAATTCACACCTTAGAACGGACAATGGTCCATCTGAGCCAGCCAAACTATCAGTTAGCTACAGAAAATTACACATTCCTTGAAGCTTATACTTAGTCTCATCCAGATTATTTTCCCTCAGTCTCCTACCCAGGTACCAGCATAAAACAGGTGCTGAGCAAATGCTTCCTAAATGAAAAGATGAAACAGAGTTCTGAGCGTAGTTTATCATCTACTCTTATGAGAGCACACAGTAGGCAAGCCATTTTCTACCCACGTTACCTCAACTGAATCTCACTATTCTTGCCATTTCTGTCCATGCTCTACTTGCCTCTTATTAATTACATAATTTTATTAGTTATATGACTAATAATTCCATAATTAAATTTTAAGAAAAATATATCAATTATAGTTTCATATTCAAGCTTTTTCAGGTAACACAGGTTCTTGAAGACTTGGGTACATTTTCTGTATTTTATGAAAACATACATTTTCGAGATCCACAGTTAACAGACTGGCAGTTTGCAGAGGTCATCAGCCCTCCTCCTGGCTCTGGTGCCCAGAGGTGCTCTGGGTAAGCTCGTCAGGACGGTTGGCTCATTGCAGTTTGCACATCTGATTTGATGAATGTCATAGTGCAGCTGCCTGGATCAACCCCACCCTGCACTCACAGCTCAGGGCAGAAGACACAGCCACCTGTCTGGTTTACTACGTCATCCTCCTGGACCCTGAGCTGTCACTCCGGCTTCCCTTCCCGTTGAATTCTTTCATCCTTTTTGAAATTTTTCTCACACCTTCCCTCCAGGCGTCATCACACTGGGGCCCTGGCTGGGTGTCTTCGGTGGTCTAACTAATGGTGTGAAGTTTTACAACAGCTGAGGATCCCCACGCCTCTACCCCGGAGAACAAGCATCCTGGCCATCTTCACCCGTTTCAGGGCCCCAACAGTGCCCTATCCTCCTCCCACACAACTACACTAGTCTTTCTCCAAAATTCACCTCACTGCAAATGAAGCCCAATGGTTAGAAGAGGTGACGGACGTCAGACTGTTGGGTTCAAATCTTGACTCTACCACTTGGTCACCATATGACCTCAAACAAATTAGCCTCCCAGGCCTTGTGACATGGGGATAAAAATGATGACAATAGATAGATAGATAGATAAAGGGTTATAATAAAGATTAAATTAGATAATACATGCAAAGCACTTGAAACAATAG